>LQNK01000585.1:65235-111959 GCA_001586405.1 Phoebis sennae | reverse complement strand
AAATCTTTTAAAACTAATCAACAGTTTTGAGATAACTTTATTTCTTATATTTATTAAGTTGAAATGTTTGTTTCTTTGTTAGTAATTTCAAATTTTTGTTCAAACAAGAAGCGGAATCATATCATCTAGAATTTAGTAGCACTGAATGCTTCTTACAGGCACATCTTTTAGCAGAACACTGTATATTCGATTTTTTACAGGAACGCTGCACACTCCGAAAGCTATTTCACTAAACTTAATCTAGTAATATAACTATATCACTGAACTTGGACCGTTTTATAACTATGTTCCTAGTAAGATAGTAATGAATCGCTTTCGTATAACTATGTTCCGGCATATAATTATATCCCTAGGGATATAACTATGTTACGGCTTTTTCTATCTTACTGCGACATATACATACCGCAGAGCTTAATCCGTTGATTTTCGAGGAGTTCCCTGAAAATCTTCCACATGGATGATCTGACTTGAACCAATTTTATATGGGACCACACATGAACTCTTCTCTTTCGAATGCAAAAAAAAATTTCCAAATCGGTCCATAAACGCCGGAGATATGCGGTAACATACATAAAAAAAAATACGGTCGAATTGATAACCTCCTCCTTTTTTTGTAAGTCGGTTAAAAAACTCTTTGCAATCGGATATAATACAATGTGATTTATATCTTCCAAGGCGCTGAAAGAGGAACAAATCGAATAATAAATAAATCAGGACGATATAAAAACATATTTTGGCGAACCTTAAACGGTCTCGTAAACCCGAAACTTTACCTTTTCGTATGAAAGGGTAAATGCAAGGGATCTAAGTATAAGTGACGTCACTATAAACGATTGACAATATTGAAAATATCAAAAAGTTTCAAAATAGGACCGTCTTACGGCCGTCTTTAATAATGTATCAGAGATTATGGAGAGATTGTAATCTTAGATTAAATGACATTTGATTGTCAAAAGTCATAGCAAAAGCTTAGCTAAGTATAGTATATCAGCAGGGAAAACTGTAAATATATTGCCGGGATATTCTGAAATTCTACCTAAATATAAATTAAAATGCTACAATAATTGTAAAGAATATTTTGATGTAAGAAGTTTAGAAAAAGCAATCTGGTATAAAACAATTCAAAGACAACCTTCTCGTATACCCTGGATTATGGAATGTAATTTAAGTAGGAGTTTAAGTGTCATTAATTTAAGGCTAACAACTGGACACATTCCATTAAATAAATTTGCTTATACAGTCAAAGTAGCCGATTCCCCTCTTTGTGTAACATGTGGAGTTATCGAAGATGTGCACCATTTGTTAATGGAATGTGTTCAGATCAAAGTGGCTCGAGAGGTCCTTATGAATGATTTGAATATATGTCCCACTGATTTGGGGCCCTTTCACCGTTTTTTTTCATCTCCAAATTCAGTGAAAACAAAGAAAGTTTTGTTATTTATCAAAGATTGTCTCGAGCGACGTATAAGTTAGCTGTATGTAGGTATTAGGGTACGATGGTGCTGGCATACACAAATTGTAAAGGTACCTAATAAAATAAAGAAAAAAAAAAAATAGCAAAAGCTATCCGTTGACAGCATATTGAAATCAAAGTAAGTGCAAATAGATAGATTTGCCTGACTGCAAAACAAGGGATGGATAGAATATTGAAAACGGCCCTTAAGGAACAAAACGTTCTGTTTGTCGAACCTACAATTCAGTTTAATTGAGATATATATTTACAAATTATAGAAATAGAAGGAAGAAACGATAAAACGAAGAAACGATGGGCTATTACCCCGTAGGGTGTGGGTTTGATCCCAACGGACATTGTAATTTTCTACAGTGTTGGGTGTTAATTTATCTATAGAATGGATGTATTTACAAAAAATGTATACTATAAAGTAATTAACACCCAGAGAGTGAAAAAAAATTCTACACGTAGGTTTCGAACCGACACCATCCGGCGCAATAGACCATTGCTGAGTCCACTGCGCCAATCGGGTCGTGACTCAGTCAGTTCAATATAATAACTGAAATTTTCATGCAACATTTTGAATCCCTTTCCCAAACACAATTAAAATATAAAATCGCTTCTCCACCTGCCTGTACAAAACAAACAGCCTAATAGCGGTATCTCACGAGATAGTAATTAGAGCTCACGATTCGGTCTAGACCGCACTCAGCACATTACTAATTGAGCATGATGTTAGCGTGCAAGCTTGTGTTTGAGTGTACAGTCGAGTAGAAAATATTATAACTAAAATTAGACCATAATACTCATAAGTTGAATTAACTAATTTTACTATTATAAAATTACAAAAATAAACTTAATATATTTAGTTTATGTATTACAAAAATAAAATTACAAAAAAAAACTAATATGTAGCAAACCTGTAATCGTAAGTCTATGATAATAAAATTACAAAAATTAAACTAATATGTAGCAAGGTAGTAAGAAAAATGAAACCTGACGGTAAAATTCAAGCGTGGTGTCTAAAAAATGTGCTTCAAATTTGTTTTGCTTAAAAATATAGTTTAAAACCCTGTATACTGATTATTAATACAGAATATAAGTAGGTATATTCTGTGATCATTTTTCAGTAAACTGGCTGAGATAGTCCACTACAAAAACAAACTTATTATTAGTAATTGTAAATAGATAATACCCTTATCGCGTAAGATGGTAAATTGGGCAATTGAAATTTTCGTTTAAAATTCTTAAAATCCTTTAAAAAGTATTTTATTTAATATGGAAAGTACTCGCGTTAACAAACACAAGATTATACAATTGAAATTTTACAAATTTGTGAGAAAATGTGAAATGGCTCTTAAAATCACGAACCTTTTTCATAGAAATTTCATTCATCTAAAACTGTCCCACATTATCGCTAACCCTTTCACCAATCCAATCCATTTATACTTCCTAAGACAGAAATGACAATAAAAATACATTCTTTATTAACCGACTTTAAAAAAAAGGAGGACGTTATCAATTCGACCGTATTTTTTTTATGGACCTATTGTGACAGGAAACTCCTCGAAAATCAACGGAATAAGCTCTGCGGTTAAGGTTTAATGACTAAATGATGTGATTACCCTTTACAGGACACTAAAAAGGAATATATAAAAATTTTTGCCAAAAAATAGAACCGACTTCTTCGTTTTAAAAAGTAGAAAATAACTTTTATTATATTTTTGTTGAAATCTATACAAACGTTATCTATTTTCAATCTAACAAGATTTTGCACCGACTTTGTAATAGATAGATTTCAACAAAAATAAAATAAAAGTTATTTTCTACTTTTTAGAGCGGGGACGTGGGTTTTTATTAAATTTAAATTCAGTAAAAAATATTTCTAAAATTTCTCATGAACTGTACGTATAATTTTCTTACACGGTGAGCAAAGCTTAAGATTAGTGTTGGAGCCAATTGTCAAACGTGCCATGTCGAATTTATACGTAAATTATCTTTTAAATATCTTTTTACATTTTTTTAAATTTAAAAGTAAGATTTGGAATAGATCAATATAAAATGCAGTACATTCTATGGACTGGCTTATGTATTTATTGAACGTATAAAATATACCTAAGCTATTAATTAAATGGAAACTTCATCTTCAGACTCCATTTTGAAATTACCTCCTAAATTATACGGCAACTTTCTCTTGTTAATCTGTTGTGCACTTCCTACTCCTTCTATGCAATCTTTCCTCTACTCTCCGGGTGTCTGTAAGAAATCGCTCGTAGCGATAAGACCGCCTACTGTACTTTTTCTTCTCAATGTATCTTCCTATATATTGAGTGCAATAAAGAATGTTTCATTCATTCATTCATTCATTCATTCAACATTCAGAACAGATGCTATGACGTAGGCCGCTAAGAAAGTATTTTGATCAAATCCCACGGGAACGGGGAAAAAAAAATATACGCGGATGAAACTGCGGGGCACAGCTAGTATTCTATCTTCAGCAATGCAAAACTTTAATCAACAGATTAAAAATTACGAACTTCATTTAAATTCACAACACCAGAGCAAACTTAATGACCAACTCCGAACTATAAACGAAGTTTAATTAAACGGTTATCTTTAACTGTGTGTTTAACATCGAACTTAGGCCTTTGTTTAAGGATTAGTAGGAATAATTGCGGCGTACATGCGGGCCGTTTTATCTCGCTGGTAAAGGGTTATTACGGGAGTTTAAAGAGATAATATAAATTAATATATTTTGTATAAAATAATAAATAAATAAATATTCCTGGACATTTAAAACGCCATTTAGTCCTAAACCAAACCTTGTATGGAAACTAGATAACTGATAGACATACTTAAACATACTTTTTTTTGTATATCATACATACTATAGATAAATAAACACCTAAACAGTAGAAAACTATAATGTTCATCACATCATAATTTTCTGCTCGTGGGGATCGAACCCACACCCTCCGGCGTAATAGACTATTGCTGAACCACTGCGCCAAACGGGTCAGGAAATATAGAGGGACGTCGGGAGGACTTCATTGCTTCCCCTCCTCTCATTGATGTGTCCTGGTTATCTATCCCTTTAATCCTATCAGAAACTCGGACTCAGCTCCCTCTGACACTCGGGCGTCTAAACATATTATAACTAAACTAACGGCCGTTTTCAATAATGTATCAAAGATTATAACGGCCGTTTTCAATATTCTATCTATCCCTTGTTTTGCTTACTAAAGTCCGACAAATCTATCTATTTGCACTCACTTTGATTTCAATATGCTGTCTATGTATGGTTGTAACATCTCCATAACAATAACTGGACAGCTTGGATCTTTCGCTAAATTCAAATCATTGTAAAAAATTCTTCTTTGTATTTGAACGTTTTTAAAAGAGCAGCCCTCCGAATAGGTGGTAAATAAAAACTATTAATTATCTAAATGACTTACTAAAAGCGACTCGGATAATAAACATTTTGACTTTGACTTTGACTATAAGTTGGTTACAAATTGGATAAATTGCAGCGTTTGCTAGAAACTTTGCCTTTGAGACGGTCTGTTTTATCTGCATCAGTTGAAAACTTAATCGATGTGCCGCCAGAACATATTTTTTCGTTTAGAAGTTTTGTAGTAATTAGCAATTAAAGTAATTGTATTCTCCCATCCTGGTCTACCCCTCTCCCAAAATCCTATCATTAATCCTCTCCTTATCCCTTTCTTCAAGCTGGCAAGGCATTTGAGACACTGAAGTTGTAGATGTTCATGGACTGCAGCCAGTCACTTAACATCAGGTCAACCGCACGCTCCGCTTGCCCGCTGCTACATAAATAAAACTGTAATAATATATGTCAAAACTGTTTTAAAATTTATTTCAACTTTGGAAGTTAAACGTTCTCATACAATACTGTTAGTATGTTTCTTTCCACGATTAAATTTCTATCTAACACAAAACTCTTTCTTCAAAACAAACCAGTAGTTCCTTAGACTAGCACGTACAAACAAACAAACTCATCAGCTTTATAGCATAGATGTTGAATGACATTAAAATTGCTCATTAATTCTTATACCCAAGCTCATTTCACATCGAAATAAAATAAAATAAAAATAAAAATAAATCAACAAAATTAAATTGGTTAACAGTGTTCAGAATAAGGCTTCGGGGTAAGATATCGCTATCTGGGAACTTCGCCTTTGAGACGTTTTGTTTTATCTGAAGAAGTTTCCGAACTTAACTGCTGGACCCATTCGAACATATTTTCACGTTCCATTGTGAGAATTAGCGTGTTTGTGGAATCATTATTAGATACGTGCTTGAAATTATACTTTTGAAATGTCATTCATTTCTAAAAAAATGTGTAATGTTTTTACTATGGTGATTTCGTATTATTTTCAGTTATTTTTTTTAATCGAATCAAATTAGGTGAAAATGATATATAACCATCATTTAATTGATTAGATTCAAATAGCATTAAATGCGCCTTTAGTTCACAATCCGATAAAATATATCTTTTTTAATGAATCATTTTTAAACTGGTTTCAAATTCAATTGCTTAAAAGAATCAATTATTTAAAATTCATAATTTGATAGATGTTTCCTGAGTCTACGCTGAGTATTAGAGGGTGTCTACGCTCCGCCATTATGCTCGGTCTTGGGCTACGCGTTTCGTCTCCACGTTAATCCTATCGCCTTATCCTTAGCTGTCAGAGCGTCGCCAGGATTGTTTGGGACTGCCACGTCTTCTGCGTCCTTAGGACTCCAGTCTAGGGCTTGCTTCGATATATGACTGGAATCTCTTCTGAGTGAATGGCCAATTTATCACTTGCGACGTGCAATCTGGTGGGTAATCGGTGTTTCATGGTTAAGCTCTATATGAAAATCCTGAGAACCTACCGGAGGCAACGGTTGACGAAGACCTGGATTCTTAGCGTGATATTTTTGATAACCCTCCACATTGTACAACTTCACGTGGGAGCGAAAGATTTCAGTAGTAAAAAGTCTAAAAAGTAGATATAAAAACATTTTTATCATAATGATCATTTTTGTTATGTGTAATGCTGATAAAATATAATAATAATAAGCTAAAATTAAAATAGTGATCGCGTTGACATTCGTCAGAAAGCGGCTTCGGGGTAAGATATCGATATCTGGTAACTTCGCCTTTGAGTCGTTCTGTTTTATCTGAAGAAGTTTCCAAACTTAACTTCTGAACTAAAACATATTTCGGCTTTCGGCCATTTTAGTTCGAGTCTTTCATTATAAATTTCCTATTGATTCAAATATTTTGATCGACTCATTTGGTGTTAAAATTATATTTTAAAACTTTGTATGTTTTTTGAAAGTTCCTTGTCTCCTAAAGGTTATTAACATCGTTATTATAAGATACTAGTTTTAAATAAAATACTTTTTAAAGGATTTTAAACGCGGTTTATTATACATTATTTTACATTATTATTTAACCCGACGTTTAAAATCCTTTAAAAAGTATTTTATTTAAAATGGAAAGTACTCGCGTTAAAACAAATACAAGATTATACTAAGATACTAGTTGTTCCGCGGCTTCAATTCCGTAATATAGTCACTATAGTGTTATATAACCTTTGTCACTAAGTGAACGTGCATCTTTCTAATAGTGAAAGTTTTTCTGAAATTAGTCCAGTGGTTCTTGTGTGAAAACATAACAATCTTACAAACAACAACACAAATATTTCCTCTTTATGATATGCTAGCTGTTCCGCGCAACTTCGCTCCCGTAGCATAATGTTATATAGCCTATGTTTCTCGTGGATAACGTAGCTTTCGAATGGTGAAAGAATTTTTGAAATTGGTCCAGTAGTTTTGGAACAAACAAACAAAGTTTTCTTCTTTATAATATTAGTGTAAAAGTATAGATTACACAAATTAAATGCGAAATTAAATAAAAGTAATATAAAAACCTTGAATGTTGAACGCGTTTATCTTTATCAAAACGCCCTATTAACTAAAGATCAAAGTCTTGTAAACCAAATGGTTGAAATTAAAATCTTCACGTTTACCTCAAAAAGAAACAGGAAAATAAAGGTAAAAACAGCCAAGTGCAAACTTTTACACCGAGGGCAGAATTTCACAAAGTTCACATTAGTTTCAACATCATTTGCAAATGTAACTTTTTTCTCTTAAACTTCTTCGAATTCAACAGAATAAATAGAATTTTAGCATTTTGTAAGCTTTGTAATTTTATTAGATTTTTTAACTAGCGGTTTTGTATAGCCCGTTACCAAGGTTTTTCAGTATTAAAAGTATCCTATATCCTTCTTACTGTCCTAAGCTATATCCCTACGAATTTTTTGCCGAATAGGTCCAGCATATTTCGAGTTATGTGTTGTAACAAACCCCTCTTTGTTTTATATATATAAAACATGAAGACAGAAACATATAGTTATGTGCGTCGCCAGCTGAGTCCAGGTTTAAGGGGCCGAGTTGATTTGAATTTGAATTAGTGTTTTGTAATATATTATTTAATTAAACTATTTTTTAATATATTATTTAATTAAACTATTTTTTAATATATTATTTAATTAAAACATACTGAAAAGATCGACAGTGATCGAAAGTGCAGACTTTTATAGTCACTAACTAGCGACCCGCCGCGGCTTCGCACAAGTGCAATGCTGTTAAAAAATACACTACAGAAAAACTGTGAACATTGTACATATATAAAAATTAGAACATTATTCTGATACATCTCGTAGGGTTCAGCCTGCGTTTGCAATATAAGGGAAAAACTTAATAATTAACGAAATCACATTAGAAACCTAATAGTCTTTCTCCACTATTTAATTGATGTTATCATACATATAAACTTTCCTTTTGAATCATTGTATCGCATCAAAATCCGTTGTGTAATTTTGAAGATTTAAGCAAGCAAGGGATATAGGAACAGAGAAAGGGACTTAGTTTTTTACTATGTAATAATTCAAAACAGTTTGATGTAAAATTCTATTCTTCAGTAAGTCTTTAGTAAGGGGTTAAAACTTCTACTGAGCATGACCCAATTCATAATAGCAAAGCGAAAACTGAAAGCACAATTAATTTATGCAATTTTTCCACTTAATATTAAATGTTAATCTTTTTCTAAAGTAAAGAATTATGGTTTCTTTGGTCTGAATGCCTTGAAATTATAATACACCCGATTATACAATATTTATACCCGATATATACAATTTTTATAAGAATACGTCAGTAAGCCTTCTGTACGCATAGCCTAGTCTTTGCATATAATAATATGAAAGTAACTCTGTCTATTCGTCTGTTTCTTTTTCACGCCTAAACTACTGAACCGATATCGATATTTTTTTTCCCAGAAATCCCATGGAAACGGGAGTGATATAATCATCGCAGAAGAGATGATCACTTTATATATTAATTTGCTCCCGTAGCATAATGTTATATAGCCTATAAGATAAAGTCTATGTTACTCGTAGATGATGGAGCTTTCGAATGGTGAAAGTTATTGAAATGGTCGTTTTTTAAAATCGGTCCAATAGTTTTTGAGCCTATTCATCACATCAAACAAACAAACAAAGGTTTTCTCTTCATATTGAGTGTAGATGAACCTAGAAGGTATAGGTATTGGTATAACAACCAGCGATCATAACTCATAATCATTAATAAAATCATTCAGTTCCGCATTATCATCTCACAAAAACGACAAAGGGATTCCCATTCAGGACGCAGCTTAACTCCAGTGTCGATGAATTTGTTACTAGTTAATTTTCTACTTCGGCGGACAAGGCACGGAGCTACGAAAGGCAGGATATCCATATTTTGTTTAAGATTTATTTTGACATGTTTTAGCACAGTATATTTAATTTAATTTGAATTTGTTACTAGTTAATTTTCTACTTCGGCGGACAAGGCATGGAGCTACGATATGTATCTTATCCATATTTTGATGATTTATTTTAGCTGAGTGCAGTTTAGACACAGTATATTTAATTCGGATTGTACATTTAACATTCCTTTTGGAAACTATTTCTTGAATTGTATAGCCTGTTTAAAAAGTATACGCGGGTAATTGTACATTTTTTTACATTATTAGTAACCCGACGTCTAATATCCTTTGAAAAGTATTTTATTAAATATAGAAAGTACTCGCGATAAAGACAAGAAAATACTAAATATACATAATATTAAAACTTGATTATATCATAATTGCCATAACTACTATAATATATCTCGCAATACAATATTTTTCTGCACTCGTTGTCGGTTTTACTATGTTAGTTTATTCTTAGAATTATTATTGTTATTCTTTGTGACTGGTTGTGCCAAAATAAATTACATTGGTTGGAACTTGGAATCTTGTCATGGCATCAAGGAAAGTGTTATTACATCTCTAGACTAGATAGAAAAATCACTCAAAGAAAACATTATTATTTTTTGAAAAAAATATAATATAAATAACAAATACATTATAAATAACACCCTTTACTTTTATTTCATGGCTAGGGTAAATCACTAAAAAAAGGATAAATCAAATTAAAGGAATGTTAATCTAAATAATAAATAGCTTGAAATGGTCATGCGAATTTCGCTATTTGACATAAACGGTCGCGCACTTCTGATATTTACCGGCCAAACTAAACAGCTTTACATATTATATACCTTCTCCATATTTCTAATCTCTCCGTCACATCTCTCCGTCTGTAATTAGTCGCTAGGTCCCGCACTTCCGACATTAACGAGCCAAACTGAAAAAGTTTACATATTAAATACCTTCCCCATATTTCTGATCTCTCCGTCACATCTCTCCGTCTGTAATTAGTCGCTCGGTCCCACACATCCAACATTAACGAGCTTATCTAAAAAAGTTTACAAATTAAATGCCTTATCCATATTTCTGATCTCTCCGTCACATCTCTCCGTCTGTAATTAGCCGTTCGGTCCCGCACTTCCAACATTTACGAACCTAACTAAAAAAGTTTACATATTAAATGCCTTCTCCATATTTCTAATCTCTCCGTCTGTAATTAGTCGCCCGGTCCCGCACTTCCGACATTTACGAGCCAAACTAAAAAACTTCTTAATGTCCTTTGCATTCGCTTGAAGTATTGATGAACGGGTTAATATTAACTTTCATCTGGTTTATGACTTCAAGCTCTGAAATTAACGTGTTTCATTTTAATTTTGTTTGGAAACTTTAAAGAAATCTATATACATATTATTTTCTCCGACGTCACTCCCCTTTTATCGACTTATTTGATGCTTCTAAGCAGCTTTAAACTGTTTTTTTTTTAAATCGATCCAGTGGTTCCTGAACTTAGCACGTTCAGAAACAAACATACAAATTCATAAGCTTTATATTATTGGTATAAATTTATCTATATATTTGAAACAAAGTCAAAGTCAAAATGTTTATTTTCCAAATCGGCCTTTTTTGAAAGGTTTTAGAACGTCATTTACATTTACATAATTAACATTTTTAACCACAAAATCAACAAATTCATAAATTGTACAGTATGTATTAGATATATAGCTGTTAAGTGTCATCCAAATCCGAATAAGACATTTTCCGTGACAAATAAACGACAGACAAACACATGTATCTTCACAAACTTTTTATGATTTCCTGTATACTTATTACTGCAATAGAGACATTTTTATTTTTTTATTTTAAAATTTTTGCACTAATAATATCAGTAAGTTTGATTAATAAGTAAACATTTCACTCCTATTTACGAAATATGAGATTTGACACAACAAAATAAAATTATATGAAGAAGGAGTGCAAAATAATTTATTTTATTCTTGCTGTTTAATGAATTTCGACCACATGGCGAATAATTTAATAATATAAAAAAATTCAATAAAGTTCCAATACTTCTCTAAGAACTTTTTATGTAATCCTTATCACAGGTTAATCCCGTAATCTAAAACTTTTAGAAAAACAAATTTCTGCTGCATTCGTTCATTTAAAACTTTACTGAAGCTAGTGTAGGTTTTAGGTTTTTAGAAAAACTTGACTTTTGTTTTTATTTAAGATAGAGTCCATTTTAAAAGTAACATTACAAACTAGTGCTTTAATCCGTCCATTTGATGTAAAATAACTTATATTAAATAAAAGAAACACACTGCCACTTTTTTCTTTGCTGTAATGAAAATTATTTTAATCATAAAAACTTTTATATTTATAACTGTTTGCAGAATTTAACTTCTAATAGTAAATAAATTTTAAGTTTTTTTTTGTTAAATCGTATCTTACTGTTAAATTCATTGTTGACCTCGTAGAGACTTGCTGCCATAATACTGATAATTATAATGAATGAATGAATGAATGAGAGTATGGGACCAAGTAAACCTATATAGTATATACCTAAACATTTATTTTTATTCTTAAGAGTTTCAAATTTAGGAATCTTATCATGTGTTTAGAACACAAAAAAACTAATATACACAGACTATCACTGATCTTCTGACAGTACACCCACCCTGAAAACTCAATTTACCCAACACATTCATATACATTATCTTTTATCATACCACTTGCGTTTCCCAAAGAAATACACATATCTCACTATTGACGTAAATAACGCTCAAGATTGAGGGTCACATAAAGGCGAGGCACACAATGAGTGGGTCTGCTAATCTGCGGCGGCCAGTGTGCTCAGTACCTTAGCTTTCTCCGGGGACTGCTACTGATTATAGCGATACATACAGATGAAAAGATTGAACGATTCACATAAGTTCCACATTAAATAAATAATAATAAAACAAAAATAAAAATAAAATCCTTTTATTTCTATTAAGTCCATAATCATTTCATAATTCAAATTAATTCATAAATTAGTATTCATTCAATAAATCAAAGTTAAAATAAAATAAGAAGTTCGTGCAAACAAAGTCAGTAGTATTAAGATTCTATGCCGAACATTGCATTGGCTTGAATTAAGCCAAGCAATGGGGAGTTAGTACAGTAAATCCCGTCCTATCCCTCTTCCTTCCAATACAATTCCTCTACTTTTTCCTTACCTGTAACACTTTTAGCATAAGAAGTGTTCATGGTTGCTTAACATCACTACATGCTCTTTTTTCTAATAAATATACTTACGAATACGTTTCAGTTTCTTGTTATGAAGAGTGGCGGCCTGGTGACCTATAGTTCAGGTATTTAATTGCCTATTTTAGGCATCAGTCTCAGAATTAGTTATAGATAAGTAGTCAGAATATTACTTTCTGTGTCCTATTAAGTGTGAGAAAATAAACAACTTTTTATTTTTAGCCTGCTGCAACATAATCTTTATCACATATCATAATTGTAATGCTGGTCGCTCTTTACGCCCCTGTGCCACACCACTTGATAAGAGTATCCTCAGAAAGGCAATGTTACCAGTAGTTACTCGATGCCGCGAGCCGCGAACGCTTCGCACAATCTTCATCATGAGGCCCGTAATCCGACCATTACATGGATTTGAATTTTTTTCCTCTAATACAATTCCCTGAGAGGTTATTTGATGTAAAAGGCTCCATCTTGGTTTGTATGCTAGATGTTTCTCGAAATAAGCAAAGAAATAGCAAATATTGCGTAAAAGGAAAATCCTTATCCCTTACTAATATTATAAATGCGAAAGTAACTCCAAAAAAGTTTTTAATTGAGTAACACCTCAATTTTATTTGTGTATTAGTATACTGTGTCTCATCTTAAAGACTTAAAACTTTATGCAATTACATACAATAATAATGCTTGATTTATCACCACATAATAAGACGAAAACCCGTGCAGATGTATGAATCGATTACATTTTATCAATGTAATCGATTCATACGAACACATTTACTCTATGTATATAACTAATAAGATTTAATTATTCGTTTAAAGACGAAGGTAATCTAAATAGTTAAATTTTGAAATTATTTTCTGATTTAAGTGTATAAATTTTGGCGTTTTTTGGTAAAATTATATTATTCAAAATGTATGGCTCGATACTCGCAATGGATTGGCAATGATCTATTGCGTTGGAAGGTGTGTTTTCGATCCCCAGGAGTAGAAGATTATAATGTGATGAACATTGTATGGGTAAAAAGTATGTTAATGTAAGTCTATCAGGTATCTAGTTTCCATAGTACAAGCTTTACTTAGTTATGGACGAGAAGGAGTTGTGTTAAATGTCCCAGAACATTTATTAATTTTATATTCTATTTAATTCGAAATATAACTCAATAAATACAGATTTGATGCATTCAAATCATGTTTTAAAGAAACCCTTTATGTTGTTTCTATGAATTACACTATTCGTATAGCTATTAAGATTTTAATATTTTCGTTATTACTCTTGCCCATGACAACATAGTATCACTTCCACCCGTTTTTATACATATATTTCAGTGTAGTTTTATAATCTTTCGTAATAAGTCATTATTCTAGAAATTGTATAAATAAACTTCATTAAAATAATTAGATGTAAATAACAAGATTAATGAACTACCCTCATTACCTTAGCACTGAGACAACTAGATCAACACAAACAGCACACCTACACAATAAACAAAGAGCTTTTTCACGTCTTTATTTAATTACAAGCTTTTAAAATATCAATGTAAACAACGTAGGACATAGGAACTACTGAATTTATTATTCTTTGTATATTTCCTATAAATCGAACGTATACCTTCTATGTACGTTATTTACAGTATTTGCACTTTCTTATCTATAAGAAAATTAAATATACTAAAATACCTTCGCAATTATCAATTTTGACAAAAGAGGGAAAATGGTGAACAGACCCCTTGTGAAATGAATGGGACCTCTCCTATATAGCGGCCAATTACAACAAAGATGTACAAATCCTACCAACTTTTTATTTCCACTTGAGATTGACTTACCCACTCTAGTTAGCAGTTTAAGTTAAAATAAAATTACTCATTAGTCTTAAGGCTAGATTGTAATCTTTATAGGGCATTAGCAATATGTTATGTTAGTGGACTATAAATAAAAAAAACCTGGGATTGAAACTCGAAACCCCTTCATCTGCAAATATACTAATGAAGCAGTCAATTATAACTAAAATTTCATAATGAAGTATATAATAGATTTATATAAACTTCAACTAGCCAATAGTTATAGCTTATATAACAGTATATAATAACTGAGTTGGACCTAATCTGGTCCACTAATGAGCTCATTAGAACGTTGATAACTCGTAATTAAACGCTACGTACTGACCACGTATTTAAGCATTTAAGCGGATTGCTTACGTATTTGCGTGATGGAATGTCCATGCTAAACTAATGAACGATATTTGGAACTCATATTAACGACAGGGTATTAGATACCCCATACCTACCTTGTGCTACTTCTGTGTTTTGATGTGTCAAATGCGCCGTGCATACAACATTGACACAAGTTCTTTCAACATAATGTTCGCGTTATGCTACGGGAGCGAAGGCACGCGGATCAGCTAGTATTTAATATCTTAAAACTGCAGATCAACTAAAAAATATATTTTTACGCCCAAAATGGCGTCACATGCAGGACCGTCGTCAAATGGCGGGAAATTAGAAAGCAAAAGAAAAATGGCGTCGATTAATTAATAAGTGGCTGATTCAGCGAAACTGGGACGGTAAAATTTTAATTAATCGGAAAACGCATGTGTTCAATTAAAACTCAGATATTCGTTAAGATTAAAACAATACGTTATTTTTGAATGTGTCTTTAAAACGCCATTTTTAAAAGCAATTATTTTAAATGTTCTGTTTTGTCTTTAGGAGAATTTTAAAATATTTTTGATTATTTTAAAGAATAATAAATATTCCTAAAAGTCAATAAGTATTTTGTAAAATAACTAGGAGAAGGTACAGTTAAAATAATTTTAAGTAATAATTCGCTGTTGTGTTACAATTTTTTTTTAATACTTGTATAAAATTTAATCAATTTTGAATATTTTTTTTTAAATCATCAATTAAACAACTTCTTAAAAAAAAGGTAACTTTAAAGTTGTATTTAAGTATAAATACAGGCGGAAAATGTTTAGGATTTTTATATTGATATAACATGATTTAGAGCATTTTTGTATTGATTACATGCACTAAAAAGTATAATAAATATGTATAAATTATTTTTAATTATTATCATAAACTTATTTGTTAGACAAGGCCTTTTTACTTAAATGAAACTTTGATATCACATTCATAAAAATCACATTCCTAAAGATGTGTAGCTTTTTAAAATAAAAAGAATAAAAAAGCATTTATTCAACAATAACAAACTTTTTTATGTATCGAAGATTAAATTAATAAATAAGAATCAAGTACCCCAATTTCCACAAATAGATGATTGATTACAGGTAAATTTAAAGTTATACAGGTAAATTTAAGTATTTCTGAAGCAATACAGGTGGGAAATCAGTAAAGTGTCCGGTATATTATGCCTCGTTGGAAATTGCTATTACATTTCTCTACTGCAAACAGAAGCTGATATTTGCTTAAAATATTTAAGTTTATTCTTGTCCTAAAAATTGTATTATAGTTTATTATACTTGATAGACTATATTTTTGCTTCTTCGTAGAAATGCATTTTAAAAATTATGTAAGTAAGTCTTTTTATTAATAAACTTTGTTTAATTTACAACCTGATTTTAAAAAAAATATTTTTTATAATTTATCGGTTAGATATAAAAAATAAAACACACTTCAGATATATTTTGAGTTTCATATTAGTACCAATATTAAAAAAAAACTTTTTATAATATTTTCTAAATTGTGTATCTGCCTAAGATATAATTAATAGACAAGAATATAGTACCCCAATTTCGACTGTAAATAAATTTCATGATTGATTACATTTTCTTTTTACTTTTTAAAAACTATAAAATTGTATTTCAATATGAATACAGTCGGGAAATCAGTAAATTGTCCACTATATTATGCCACTTTCGAAATTGCTTTTCTCTTTATTGCAAACAGAAGCCGATTTTTGCCAATAAAATATTTTTAGTTTGTTTAATGCTAAAAATTGTATTATTATAAAACATAATTTTATTGTTGGACACCAAATGGCAAAATTCTTCTCAAATTTTAAATACAAATTCGTAATTACACTCATAAATTTTAATTATCATAATATGAAATATAACTTTATAAAATACTTGATCAAAATCTGTTAAAGATTGAATTACTTAAGAACAATGAATAGTCGAAATAAATCCTGATTGATTACAGGTAAAGTTAAAGTTTATTTCAACAGCAATACAGGCGGGAAATCAGCAAAGTGTCCGCTGTATTACACCACTCTGGAAATTGATATTATACTAAAGTTTACACTTTACTGGAAAACAGACTGAAACTTTCAAAATTGAAGCATTTCATTTCTGTTTAAGTATTTAATTAGTATTGTTAAATTCAAAATTTATTTGTTAGATTAACCTCGATTTATTGCACTTCAATAAAATTTAGTTTAATACATTTATAACATTAATTAGGATACTAATAAGCCTTTATAACTACTGCTTCCATTGTGTATTTACTGACAAACGAATGAATTAGCGCAATGTTTATATAACTAACAATCTCACTTGATTGATTACAGGTAAGTTTAAAGTTGAATTTCAACAGCAATACAGGCGGGAAATCAGTAAAGTGTCTGCTTTATTACGCCACTTTGAAAATTGATATTCACTTTACTGGAAAACAGGCTTAAGCTTTTACAATTAATACAAATTTATTTGTTCTTACTTTTATGAACAGAGGAAAAAACAAAATTACATACAAATCTATACTGACTGACATAGTGATTGATAGATCACACAGCACACTCAGCACAGCCCAAATCGCTGGACGGATCGGGCTGAAATTTGGCATGCAGGTAAATGTTATGACCTAACCATCCGCTTAGAAAGGATTTCAAATGCCACGGGAACCAGGAAAACATATATACGCAGGTGAATCCGTGCACAACTAGTATATAAACTATATATTTTTTTGTATATAAACTATACAAATAAATGATTTTAACCACCCTTTGTGACTTCGCTTTCACCATTTAAAACGCCGCCTATCAGGCTTACCTCAAGACGAATTCACGCGATAAGCAACGCAAACAGTGGTATCGAAATCGTGGCTTATCTCTTATCAGGAACGCACAGAGCTTGCAAATTAACTAACGAAAGCTGTGCCTTCGCTTCGTAGTTTATGAAGCTTTAGGTGAGTATAGTTTGACAATAAATTACCGAATACATTAATTTTAAAGACATGATTTATAAAGTACACTAAAATTATAAAGAGGACTACCTTTGTTTGTTTATTTGTAAGGCAAAACTACTGGACCGATTTAAAAAAATTCTTTCACAATTCGAAAGTTTACTTGTGGATAATGTATTGTGAAAAAAATCTTCTCAATACATTATCCACGAGTATAGTAAGAGGCTATTTAAGCAGCGGGAGCGAAACCGCGCGAATCAACTATTAAAAAATAATAGCAAACAATTATTTAATTCTATAGTAAAAACTTTACCCTACGTACATTGAATTGTTGTTTAGAAAGGGAGGAAGTTGTTCATGTAATTCAGTAAATACAAATTGAAAAATAATAAGCGGTTATTCAACAGTCCGTGGCATCAAATAAATGGTTATAAAGTACGATTTCTGTCGACGTCAAAACCTGAAGTTTTAAGTCCGCACGTGGTCAGATTATGGCCGGAGGAAATATCGTTCCTTTTATCATTATTTTTCTCTGGAAAATGTAGCGAAATTATTTTAGCGGCTGAGCTGCTTCTTAGAAACAGACTTGCTATTTATTAGAAAGATTTTAAATAAAAATGTCGACTTTGTACTGAAGTCCTTGTAAAGTTTTGTTCGGAGTTTATGAAAATGTTACACTCAATTAAACTTGTTTGTTTTTGGGATTTATATAAATGGAATATAATAGTTTTTTATATGACTTAATTATATTCACATTTATTTGTATGTATTAGCTGCAGACTGTGTTTTTGCGATCTAATGATTAATTTAATTTAGTAGTGGTTGCCTATAATTGTGACAACACTAAGACTATAATTGTCATTTAACAAAACTTGCATCAGTTTAACAGTGTATGTCATGTTGGTTATCCTTAAGTCAATAAACAAATAAATAAAGAAATAAATAAATGACGGTTGGAGTATTTTTTGTATACCTATCTCTCTCTCACTTCAGCCCGTATCGTCCACTGTTATACATAGGCCTCCCCTAAGGCTCCCTCTACACATCGGCAGGCGCATACGCGGGCGACATTTGTCGATGGATGGCGAATGCATCGGCTGACGTAAATTACCTACTGCAGCTCTCTACGGATATAATTCCCCGTCTTCACGTATGCGTACGACGTCGTCTGAGTAGAAAGGGCTAAACCACGCCACATATCTCTATTTTCAGCTCTTTGCCGCTTGTTATGACCAGCTTCCCTATTTATTTCATCACTCCATCGTCCTGCAGGCCTTTCTACACTTTGTACACTATCTGCACCTGTTTAATTGCAATCAATAAAATTCATATTGCATGTATTAATCTTTTGTTTATATGAAGGTTTTAACCTATATTTCAAATGTTGAACCGAGTAAATTTCGCTCATGTACGCATCGAGTATAGAACTTTAATTTTCCCCATTTTAATGTTAAGACGATTAACACTATACCATTAAAATCCACATAACAAAATATCAAATTGTTGAGTATCTTTGCCTTCTTTTATTTCTGAACTACTAAAAGTAGCGGACATTTTCAATCAATGCAATTGCTAAACCCGTCCATAAAGTGGGTTTTAAAAGCAATTTCATATCAAAACGTCTGCAATATCTCGGCTGGTATGAACTGAAACTTTACATTATTACCGAACTTACTGCTTTCCGTAAACACACAGCTATTGTTCGCTAATTTCATACGGTGATGTCTGAGTTATAGGCGGATAAAATAAACGAAATTTAGGCAGTTTTTAAATTAATATAAATTAAGACTTTTCTTAAAGAATTACATAAAACAAAACAACATTTACAAGGGTTTTTATATGTAACAGCAGGCATGCGGAGCATTCAACTGATGTTAAGTGGCCGACTGCACCCCATGAACATCTACAAAATGAAAGAATCGTAGTTGCTAACTTGCGAGCTCGAAAGAAAAAGAGTGAATAAGGAGATGGTTAAATATAGGAAGCTAGGAGAGTAAAACAAGATGAGAGAGGAGTGGGATGGAATGCAGTCCTCCGGACACCCACACAAAACACGCTTCACGCCGATCTTCTGCTGGGGGAGGTAATTTCACCGGTGCGAGCTAGGCCCAATCGTGCAATGCTCGGATCCTACTCTTTTATTGCTGAAGATGTTATGCAGTAGAATTACTCTCTATTGCCTCTTACGACACAAACTGAAAGAAATGGGGTGGTGACACACGTATTCTAACCCGTCGCCACACGGGAAAGGATGCGATAGTATGGAAGAAAAATTGGCACTTTAATATTCATTGAAACAGTAAAGTCATTTATAAAATGAACAAATGATTTTAAGACATATCCGTAATCTTTTCTTTTGCAAATTAAATATCTAACTCACGCTTTAATAATTTGAAAATCTAGTTAGACCGCGATATCTTTTGTTAAAAAACAAACCTACGATAAACCTAAAAGAATGATCGTTGTACCTGATCTCAATTGACGTACAAAAAAGCATGTTTAAACCTGCTAAAGTTCTGCTTAAGACGCTGGTAAGATGAAGAGAATTACAATCATAGAAAACGCTTGATCTTCAGCCTTAGGATCGGAATAATCATATTGTCAACTCAGCGCTTGCGAACGCTCACGGAAAAACTTCGGAACTTGGGAATCCGGTGAAATTTTACAAAATTCCGAGCGGGCCCGCGTCGACGTAGTTTATTTTTCAGACTGTGTAATTGATGCGTCGAAGTCAAACAAAACGGTTTGGGAATAAAATCGGGGATGCGTTTGATGTATGGATAGAATGGTGTGTCGTAGGTTATCTGTTAGGATTGTTTTAGATCTATTTTGTTGAAATCTTTATGTCCTGTTATCTATAATAATAATATACAGCTTTTTGATTGTTTTATACGCCAATCTCAGGAAATACTTGTTCGATGGGAAATAAGGTTACGTGACCATTAATCGAAAAACGGTAAAGGCAATACCCATTTTTAATGTCTGCCTCTTTATTTGCTCCAATTGTACCTACAGAGCAATATCTTCTCTTGTGTAATATATGGGTTTAGTGCCTGATGTAAAATTTAAATAAAAAAAATAATAAAACTTCTTTGATTAGCATTATGCTACGAGAGCAAAACCGCGCATAACAGCTAGTTATATATGCTGTGTACCGTTCGTTATCTTACATACTTATCATGCCATAAAACAGCAATGATCAACCTTTTGCAGCAAATCAATCATATGGTAACATTACAATATAAAAAAGCGGAATTTAGATAACGCAAGCATCTGATGTATTCTTGAAATATTGAGTGTAAACAAACACAGGGGGGAAATGCGAATGTAACGATGCATGTCCTATTGTTTAAGGGTTGTAACAGATACTGACGCTTAGAGTATATCATCATACGTTACTGTTAAAATTATTCATGAATTTGAATTATATTATTACTTACTTATGAATACGTTACAGTCTCTTGTTGTGAAGAGTAGGGGCTTGGTCTATTAACAGTTAGTTTTAGATAAGGTGTCAACATATTACATATGTTTATTTTTCATATTATCTTCTTCATCTTGTTCGTCTTAATAAGTATGAAAAAATAAACTACTCTTTTATTTTTTCTATTTATTTACTTAGCAATATACGTATTACACACACAAACAACACTATGTTCTCTCAAGACACAAAGCCCCATAAACCTACTTAGACGATACTTGAGTGGAGATTTGTCACTGGGCTATTAACTCTTTATTGCTTTTGAATTAAAGTCTTGCCATTTGAAACGCATTGAGAATTTCCTTACATCGCATAATATTACCACTTTACTTACACAAGTATTTTTTGTGGAAAAAGGTGTAAGTCAAGCATTATATTATTGAATCTGTAGCAGAAATCGTAATTGCATGGTTCATGCCAAAAATTCTTATAACTTGCTGAATATTTGTAATTTGTTTTTTGATTATACCCGCTAAATTGGGATAAAGTATCCTATCGCTTAATATAACCCAAAGTCTATCGAATAAAACGAAATTTCTTTAAAATCAGTCCAGTTTTTTGACACACAAACATCCGAACATTATATTCCAGGAATTTAACGCGTAAATACAGACGGGAAACGATACAAGTGTAACGACGTATGCCATTGTGTTGAAAAGGATCTTAAGTATGATTATCAAGAATTATTTACTGTGCTTTTTTATTACACATTGTATGAGGGCCGTAAGTGTGTCGTGTTGTTTAGAGGTTTGGTCTGTTTTCAACCGAAGCAAAAATTAGTCATCAGTACCTAATTCGTGGTCCCTAAATTGAAATTAATAAAAATAATCGAAAGGTTGGGAACCCCTGCTTTACTACAGATATATTTATACAATAGGAAATTGTTGTATATCTTGTTAGTTAACGAGTGTGGCTCTGGCGGTATATAAATCAGAGAATCACTCCCCATTGCTATTAAACGTTTTTAGCGTGTAATTATTGTAATACGTCAACATAATATGTTATATGCTAGCGGCTAATAGTTTAGCCTAGGTAAAACTAGTTTATCCTGAAGATTTACATTCAATTAATATATTAAAATAATTCAGGGGTCCCACAAATCCAAATAAACTGGTTTATCCGGCTTAGGACGAACTAGTTCAGTCTAGACAAAACTAGTTTATCCTGAAATCAGTTTGTTCGGCAACATTTATATTCACGGCATATTGCAAACAAACACTCATAAACAAGGGAGTGATGCGACGAGTGTAATGTCCCATTGTGCGGGGGACATAAAAGGTACTAAGTGCCGTTTAGAGGGTTAGGATCATTCTAAGATTTCAACTAATTTATCTTTTAGTAGGAGAAAGAAATTTCAATTATCTTACTGTTAAGTGTTTTTGCAATTAAAATATTTAAATGTAAATTACACATTAATATATTTACTTGTTATTGTAAAATTTTGTTTTAACGCAAATTTGTGTATTATCATGTTACGAAGTGTTCAACTATTTTAAATTAAAGAGTGCATGCATGTCATCACAAACATTTATGTTTAATGGCATCAAAGAAGTAAAAACAATTAAGTAAATAAAAAATTACTAAATAAATACTAATAATTAAATAAAATACTTTTTAAAGGATTTTAATCGCGTTTTATTATACATAATTTTACATTATCATTATCCCTACGTTTCTAGCACTTTACAGCGAGCGTATAACCGTGACCACATATTTACTTGTTTCTTCAAGTGGTTTCATATACGTCGACTGGAAAAAATATCCTTTTACAGATTTAATCTTTATTCGATACTATTAAAAGATTGGACACCTTAAGTTTGTCTTAATGGTTAATTCGAATCTTACTCGGAAGTCGGAAACATCCTACTTATATTATAAATGTGAAAGCTTTGATATTTGTTTGTTATATGTTGTATGTTTGTGTGCCAAAACTACTGAAAGGATTTTGATGACATTTCGTATACGAGTAGACTTCAGATTTATAAAATTAGTAGGATATATAATAGTTTTAACTATAAACTATTCTGTAACGTCTTAAGCTAGTCGTTTGTCTATACAATCGTTAATAAGATGTAAGGTGATAATTCTAAGGGGTAATTAGCTTACGTGACGCCACATGGGGGTAAAGTATCCCTTGGGACACTCGCGAACGAAATTAACATATATAAATAGTTTAATTTAAAAAAAAATGTTTTAAATCGGACTTGTATTAAAATAAATGTGAAGGTTTTGTTTGTCATTCACGCCACAACTACTGAACGGTTTCTGTTTAGATATATACATCGTATTTCATCACCAAACCCAGCTAATATAC
This sequence comes from Phoebis sennae, assembly GCA_001586405.1. Classification (NCBI taxonomy): domain Eukaryota; kingdom Metazoa; phylum Arthropoda; class Insecta; order Lepidoptera; family Pieridae; genus Phoebis; species Phoebis sennae. The sequence goes on along the minus strand of LQNK01000585.1, from coordinate 88,535 downwards.
TATTAGCTAGAATAAAATACGATAAACGCCAAATACATCGCAAGTAGCAAAAAAATGTATCCATAAATAATTTGTTACTTTTTAATTTTCATAATATTACAATACATTTATGACACATTTTGTTTAATAAAATGAAATAAAAATACGTTTATTACTTTAAGTTGCTTTTACAAAATTCAGAAGCAAAAATCGTTTGGCACTTAAAGTATCCAATAGTAACTTAAAAATATTAGCAGTGGGCCCGCACTAGGCAATGCCTGTCTCACGGAACCCCAATGCGATTGAACTTATAAACTATTGGCTACTGTACAAAATTAAGGTTAAAATCAAAATAAACTAAATTAGAATTAGGATAAAAAATACATTATGATTAAAAATTATTATACAAAGTTAAGGTTAAATTAAATTCAAAATTCTTAATAAAGAAGAACATTAAAGGAATTTTGATTTTACACCCCAGAATGTAAAGTCTGGACTTTATCTAGTCCATATAAGTTGACCTCTTAACAACAAGAATTCGTATCCCAGACGATCTAGTCATTTAAAATTACTAACCGCGCCTCAAAGGCACCGACTTACTGAACTTTCAAATAATTTCAATCTGCTAAATGGAGTCAGGACATTCAGTGGAGTAACTCCTTTGATTGGGAAATTTCTATCTCTCCGTATACAGGCTGACTTTTTAATCGAGGTAAATCCTCCAACCTGCCATACATCTTTTGGCAAACTTAGTTAGTTATTATTGGTATGTCATATAAAAAATATATTAAAGGATTAACGAATAATAAAAATAATTAATTTTCTACTGTCGGGGTGTTAATGTATGTATATAATTACAAAAAAAATGTTTAAGTATGTCTATCACTTATTTGGTTTCCATAGTACAAGCTTTGCTTAGTTTGGGACTAGATGGCGCTATGTGCTGTATATCCCTGAATATTTATTTATTTAAAAAAGAAAAAGTACTGTTATTAAATGTTCAGAGTTTAATGTTCGGAGCAGGCTAAAATAGTGTTGTTAGAAGTGATCCAGCTTTTAGTTGACAAATTTCTTAAAAAATTTATAGAATGTTTGTGAGATAGTGCACGCAAAACTCATTTCTGCACGCAATCGCCTTCTTTAATATTATATTTATATTTGGATACATGCAAATATAAGCTAAAGTTTTTCTCACATATTCGGATTGAGAATCTTCTTGAATAAGTCCCTCGAGTAAAGTAACACACTGTATATCTGCTATCCAAGATTCTAACAATTTTAGTAAAATATTTGAGTTCTTGCATTCGCTGATCTTTTCGTAAAAGACTGATTTTTCCTATCTTGGTATATTCGCAAAATGCTTTTGATTGTAACAGATGTAAACGATTGTATCAATAAAGCGGTTTGCGTGAAAATAAAATAGATTTTTGTGAAACGAAAAAGTTTCTGTATTTTTTTATAAAAAAAAAACAATAAAATTATTGGTTCATGTTCGTTGTGTCTTCTAGCGACGAGCAGAAATTATAACTATATAAATATATTTCTCACAGGAGGATTTCTTAGTTACCCGAAACAGAGTTAATAGAAAATCAATTTACATATATAAAAGTCAAAGGTGACTGACTGACATAGCGCTAAGCCTTAACCACTGGACGGATCGGGCTGAAATTTGGCATGCAGTTAGATGTGACATAGGCATCCGCTAAGAAAGGATTTTGATTAAGGGAATGGGGAAAAAATAAAATATTTCCGAAGTATTTTACCGGAAAATTATTTTCTTATTGCGTTACGGTTTTTATTAATATGTGCGTTTCTGTGATAAAAATAAGGAAGAAAATCATTATAAATATGTAACAGTTACGAGTAAGCATTAAGATATGATTGTAGTTTAACTAATTATTCTGGTACAAATTGATGTTATCAAAGTTTGTGTGATTAAAATTATATAACGTTATTTGCTAATTTTTAACTCGTTCTGCGCGGGGTTGCTTCCGTAGCATTACTTATATAGTTTCTCGAAATGGTCTAATTAATTCTGATGTAAAAAGATATTGAAAGTTATTTTTTATGCAGCTGTCTAGCGTAGCATGCGTTTCACCTTATGTTAAGTGACTGACCGTAGCCCATTAACATCTACAACATCGAAGTGTCGCAGATGCCTTGCGGGCTTGAAGCAAGGGGATAAGGAGAAGAATAATAATTGGAAATTGAGAGAGGAGTAATAGTGGATAAGTCGTACAATGCTCGGCTCCCACTTTTTTATTGCTGAAGAAGTTATGCAGCAGAATTACCCTCGGTCGCCTCTTACGACATCCACGGGTAGAAATGGGGTGGCGACAGTGCCCAGAAGTTCCTTATTTTAGTTATTATTTACCCACCTTTAAGTTGTACTGTATTCATCTGTATTATAATTATTATAATACTGTATTAACTTTATTGTATCTATTATAGTTTTAATTTTTTTAATGGATCTTTAACGGTCGGAAATAAAAGGCTATTATTATTATTAAATTATTCATCTGTAAATTTATTTGATGTGTGTATAATAAAGGATATTCCTTCATTCATTCATTCGCAAAACTTAAGAATTAAATTAAAGAAAGAAATAAAATTTCACTTCTCGTCCTGACGATACACTCAACTACAACTTAAATTAACTCCAACGTATCTGCAGTTAATCTCGCCATCATGTCGTGACATCTGTCCCTTTTCAACCCATATCTATTATATACCCATCCCTCTCTAATATACGAGGAACTTGAATGTCGAAGTTTGCTAACGAATTCGTTTCAAGTGTTTTGTTTCGGTGGTTTCACCTGAAATCAGTATTACAACTTTGAAATTTATATTATACGTAATCTGGTTTATGTTTTAATAGACGAAAATGTTTTAAGTTAGCACGCATTGTTCTAAAGTTATTACCTAATCAAGATACTCAATATAATATATCTCCATCTTAACTTAAAATTTAATAATATTTTTTCCCCTGACTGCTTTCGGTCAGCCGTTTCGCAGGAGATATCATAGTGCACAGGTGTACGCGCGAACACAGATGCACTCTCTATTCCTTTACTCTCATAATCCGATGGGACGGCAGACCGACACGACGGAGGGAGATCAGGCGCAGGACCAACGGCTTTACGTGCTCTTCGAGGCACGGGGGTGTTCCAATACCGCCAACTTCCAGACTCAGAGCTGTTACTAAAATTTCTTTATAAATAAATAACATTTTCTTGGCACAGCCCGTGATTTGAACCTAAGACTTCTCGATCTGTAGTCAAAGATGCAACCACTAGACCAACGAGGCAGTCAAGATTAGATAGAACATAAGCTAGTATTATTATAGCAAGCCATGAATTTCCTACCACCAGCAGTGTTGCACTTGCAAGCTTCGTCAGGCTTATTTATTTAATTAAATAAACACATTATTTATCACCTTTTTATCATTAAATAAATATTTATTTATTTATTTATTTTATTAGGCATACACAACAGTTGACAATAACACAGTGTAGAGTACAATACAGCTCTTAAATATAAGGTGTTTTAGGCGAAATTGACAACCTAAGCGTGCATACACGACCATTAAAATTATAGACGTTAACAAAGCACACATAATAATAATAAATTAAAATTGCTTACACTTAGTAAAATGTAAATAAAGGAGTGGAAAATTAATGAAGAAGGGAGGAATGGGAAAGATTTACAGCGTCCAATCTCATTTAAGAAAAACGTAGATAGTATTGTTTTAAAATGCTTTAGTTTCATGTCGATTTCCTATCTGCCTTTTCACTGCTATAGCAAAAAGTGATAATTAGGATATTGCATCTTTCATTAAATAAATTTATTTTCTCTTTCTTCAGTTCACAATTGTAACATACAATTTCAATCATGCGACACGACAAAAAAGTCGTATAACTGTCGTGTAAACGGGCTACGCGTTTGAAAAGATACCGCAAATGACACGCCACTCAGCGAGATATATGACTCTAGTTTCGTTACTTTTATTTATTTATCGTCCCATTATTTCAAATTGGGACACCTTGTATTATATATCACGCTGTATATAAAATTGTTTTAATGGTTTGTTTAAAAATAATTATGTCAGGAAGAAAATTTTGCCAGACGTCGTGTAGTTTTCTATAACACGACTCTACAAAAAAATTTCGTTTTTTGTCCTAATTTTCAGCCTAATTATTCTCAAAAACGAAAAGAAAATACTGTTTTTGGTATGAAGTTTGCTTCCGTAATAGTTTTAGTAACAATACTCATTTTTAAATTTTTCGAGAATTGAAATTCAATGCTTTGAAATCAATGTCAAATTTTGTGTTAACCTATCTAATGTATTGTTATTTTCTTTTTAAGACATCTCCGTTTTACCGTTATTGAAATATAAACGGTGTCCGAGCAAGATTCATAACAAAAAACAACTAGCGAAACAATGTGTGTCATATTATTAAAGAATCTGAAGTAAAAAAGATAATTCAGTAATTAAAATGACCGTTATATGATTGACAAACTCTATGTCGTCACATAGCGTGCCGAGAGTTAGAATACAATCTACCACATATCTATACTAATATCATAAAGCTGAAGAGTTTGTTTGTTTGTTTGTTTGAACGCGCTAATCTCAGAAGCTACTGGTCCGATTTGAAAAATTATTTTAGTGTTAGATAGCCCATTTATCGAGGAAGGCTTATAGGCTATATATCATCTCGATATTCCCACGGGAGCGAAGCCCTGGGCGCAGCTAGTTAGAGAATAAAAGGCAGATGGAGCGTGCTGAAGATTCGAGTGACGCTAACTACTCGTACGTACACGTGCATCTGTGTGAATGAAATTTGAAAATTACGAAGCCCTCGTGACATGTTACGTCACACTAGAAAAAAAAAACATTAATTACAGGAACACACAGGTACACTTAAATAATAATAAAAATTCTAAAAATAAGAAAGTAAAATAAAATAAAGACAACAACACAAAAAAATTAAAAAGAACCATAAAAAAGGTGTACGGCAGTGAATTCCTGAAAAAGGGAGTCCACTCAGCATACGCCGTGATGATTTTATCACGCACGGCGCTGATTTTCAGTGTCCCCTATTGAGTAACGCTTAGTTTGACAGTTGACACTAGACAAACTTTTGTATTTGCTTTTGAATTTTATATTTGCTTTTCGGCGTCACTCGTGTCAGCGGCGCACTCCATCTGCCTTTAATTCTCTAATCTGTGCAATCTACTAAATTGATAAAATTCTCGAACAAAGTTACACTATCCAACAATTCTAAATTAACAATTACCGACTCTATTTATTACCTCAAAGTGAATCCAAAACTGCACAAAATTTCCTGCAATAATTATAAACCGTAACATTTCGAAACGTAGTCATAACAAGTACAAGTTTAATATTACTGCCCACTATGACATAATTTCTAAGACAAAGTTTGTATCACCTCCGTTCCGATCCACAAAATAGTCACCTTATTGTAACCACACGTTTTTATTTTGTAGTATTTAGTTTTTATATTTTGTTATAAATGTGCTCCTTATAATAACAGTCTCATAACGTGTGCATATTGTGGTCACACATTCGTTGCCAAAAGTGGCTATATAAGTCACTTAAACACAAAAAAGAGCTGAATGGCCTAGTTCTTCTACCGAATAGATACCTGAAGTTATATGGATTGAGGGAACAGGATAAAAATGCAGTGAAATTTAACAAAATTCCCGTTAATTTATAAGTTGCAAAATGCAAAGGCTCCTTTGAAAGCTCGTCTCAGAAACTGTTATTTTTATTTTACAGAAGATTGAACTGATGAGAAGTAAAAAATGTGGCCCATTTATAAAGTTTTTGATTAGATAGAAAAGATAAGTGCAAATTTGATCTTACAATTCTCAGGTTATCTGCAACAAAAATCTGAAATTTAAAATCTTGAAGTAGAGGCCGATTTATATCGGGCGTGTTACATTTAATTTAATAGTGCTGATAACCTAGTTTTGTGGCATTATCTAAGAAGTATCTAAACTTTTTAAACACGATCCCTAATATAATAGAAGCAAGTTTCTATGAATGAACGAATATACCATACTTTCCATGTCATAATCTAATAAGAGGCAAATTCAAGATCCTTTTTATTTCACTAAATCGTGAATTAGACGCAGTATTTCTAAGTCCGTAATTAAGTAAAGTTCCACTTAAGACATTATGGATGAAAGTTTAAGTTTATGTTCCTAACCATTTCTTTACATGAAAAAATACCCTACGCCTCACTAATAGTCAAGTTAAATATTTATTTATCTTAATAACTACTTATCCATTATTCTTTTTTCATGAAAATATACGTATATTTAGTACCCCCACTTGCCTTTTGACCAGGTTACGTGAACATGAAAAACCTCCAGGACCCACTAGGGGCAAATACTGCCCCTATTGGGAACCTCTGCACTAAAATAAGGTAATAGTCTCCTTTCATTCAAATTCATTGTCACCACAAAATGGACGAATAGCCGCAACGCCACAAAATACCTCGGAGCAAATAATTTACGAATGAAACTGGAAACTTCGCTTCTATAATTGAGCATGGGCATTGGACCCGGTTTGAGAAGTTTACGTGCAATGGTATGTCAATCTAGTCTATAATATACTCTATATTTGATGAAAGAAAAGGGAAAAGTTTGTCTTTAACGAGCTTATCTTGTATAATAACGTTTTGGCAAAAAATAGAACCGACTTCCTCACTCTAAAAAGTAGAAAAATACCTTTTAGTTTATTTTTGTTGAAATCTATACAAAGTCGGTGCAAAATCTTGTTAAATTGAAAATACATAAAGGCAACGGTCACGGTAAAAAATACTTTTTTTTATGTTATAGCATGCAAGCGGGGCATGCGGTTCACCTGATGTTAAGTGACTGACCGCAGCCCATAACATCTGCAACATGAAATGACGCAGATGCCTTGCCGGCTTAAAGGAAGAGGAGGATAAGGATTAATGATAGGAAGTTGGGAGAGGACTAGAATAGGTATTATTATACTTTTTAAAGGATTTTACAGCGCATAAAAAGTATTTTACTTAAAATGGAAAGTACTCACGTTAAAACAAACACAAGATTATACTATATTCAATATTTATTTCGGTTAATCTTCTGTTTTTATATGACCCATAAAATGCTGTGGTCCATGACCTATGAGGGAAGCCACCTTCTCCCAAGAGTGTGCACCCAGTACCATCATCAGGTCTGCCTCCAGTTGACTCGCCTCTACTGAAATTGTTATTATAACCTTACTGTCGCCCGCCGCTTCGCTCGCTTTAATTTCGAGGTGTATAGACCAATCAAAAGTCATGTCAATCAAGTTACCTAATCTATATAGTATATACGAAATTTCAAAATTAGTTCAGAAATTGAAGCGTTCACTTTATACGACTAGAAGCGTCAACTTTAAAAAATCTATTCAGAACCCAGTGGTTTTTAAGTAATTGACAAACATACAAACAGACAAGAAGAAAAAAATCTAATCATGGTACAGGTAATGTATACGACATTACCTGTACTTTTTTATCACGCTAGGGTTTTCTGTTGGTTATTCCTGCTACTTTAAAGATATCATGCAAACCCTAACGTGTATGGCCTCTATTATAATCTAAAACTCCGATGACGAAGAATAATAGAACCATAACTGTTTTTATTCGTGAAGTAATTTCATAAATTGATTTCACTAACCTCTCATTTGATTAATACTGTCAACAACTTTCTTTAGATTAGACAAGTCTTTATATATTTCGGCTTTTATTATATCAAAGAAATCTGGGTCGTTGAAATATTCCGAAAACTTATTCGCTTTACTCATTTTAATTGAATATTAAATTAAAGACGAAGATCTAATGTTTTCAACTTTTAACTTCCCGCCAAATTTTATTTTTAATTGTAATTGAAGCACAGATAAAAATGTCAAATGCATTTCAAGAGCATAGATTACAAATAGACATTTTAAAAATGTAGATATAAAGAATCGAATAATTTTAATCAATACTATTTTATTTTAATTTAATTATAAGACGTATCTAATTATAAAATAAACCATTAAATTAAAAATGAAATAAACTTTACAAAAGAATTCGTTTCTGGCCACATGAATGATAAACGACTCAATAAAAACAAAAACGATTGTCAAACAAAAATAGCGGGAACGCGTAAATGTTTAAGGTAAAGTAGGTCGGCGCGGGCATTTCACGTGCAGCGAATAATCTCATTGGCTAATGAAATCGGAATAAATACGAATTATCGATAAATCAGCGCAAACAAGCAGACAATGATGCCAATCATGTGTTGAGCCAACTAAATCTGTTTTTGGATGAGTTTTGGTATGTCGCCGCGTCACTCACTGAATGTCATTGGATTTATAAATACGATCAGCTCCAGAAATAGGTGGCTACAGGTTTTCCAGGCGTACCGACTAAAATAAAATAGCCTGGATTCGGTTAACAATAATATTGTCCGAGCTTACTGCGCGGCCAGATCAGTGCTCATTCAGATTACATTTTTAATTCAGTGATAATGGATGACGATGATCTCCAACAGTTTTCTTTGCGATGGCATAACCACCAGGTAGGTAAGTAATTTTAAAACACAGTACATACATACTCCAACCACGCTTGATTATTTTTAACAATTGTAAATAACAAATTTAATGTCGATTGCCAGTGAAGAATTTTTACGTTCTATTGTGATTCGAAATTTAAATTTTATTTTTTCTGTTTTAAGCTTGGGGGCTTTGCGAAATGGCTGTATAAGGCAATGTTCACACGTTTGACTGAAATAATATTTGTTAATAATTTCAGATACACAGAGGACGGTGTTATCTGAGCTCACACTTTCACGGACACCACACTACAAATGGTGCAAGCGACTGCAGCGCCCTCTTACCTCTATCTCTGTTATTTTGGATTACACACTCAAATGTCACTGGTGTTACGAAGAATAATTCTATTTGGTATGGACTTTGTTTACAACTAACATTGCAAATGAAACACTGCACTGCACAATTTTATGAAATATTTTATATAAATACGAAATGATTCTCGTACTGGAAATATTCTAATGGATGTTGCGTGTGTTAATTTTCAATATTTACATGTGTACAAAAAACAAACAAATACTGTGTTGTTTAATTACTTTGACTGGACTTGTCCACGTTTTTATGTAAATTACGAGTACACCTGACCAGACACAGTACCATCGCACTTTACACAAATTATGTCATACGCGTTATGAATGCGTAAGTACACTAATAAAAAATGAGACTTCTATATTAATTATGTTTTCCGTGTTCTTTAATGAAATGAACTAGATTATTCAGGTCTATAATTCTATATAACTACATATATATTTACTATATTAGACTTTTTTTTCATTAAAACAAGAAGAAAATATTCATCGCGGCTGTCAACTATCTATACATAATTACGTATATAATATATATAATAAAAATTAAACGTTAGAAAACGTTATTTATAAATTCGTTTATTTTACCAAACGAACTGGAAACGAAAGCGAAGTAAGGGTCAACATTGTTTCGTATTTTTTATTGGAAATCATAATCATAATGATGTTATTTTGCGTGTGAAAGGCGCAAAAGAATGATCGTATAATTTTACTAGCCACGCTGTTTAAAGAGTAACAACCTCAGAAACTTTCGCATTTATAATATTTGTAGAATTATCATTCCTTTATAATATAGCCTTTTTTTTAGTTAAACCCCATCGATTAAAACTGAGAATATTTTATCACAAAAAAGATGAACCTTTAGTACTTTTACAACAATCAATCCTACTTATATTATAAATGCAAAAGTTCTTGACGATGTTCGTATGTAACATACATACTTGTTACTCTTTCACGCTAAAACTACTGAACCGATTATGACGAAACTTGGTAAAAACATAGAAAGGATTCAGAATAACATATAGGCTATTTTCAATCCCGGAACTGCTACGGGGTCAGAAGTTACATTTAAGGCTATTTATTAAAATTTACTCCTAAGTATACGAAACGTGAATAATGAATATGTTATTTTATAATTTTTCGTCTGAAGTCTCTTAAACAGTTCAGTTCATTTACAATTTTAAACTGAACTGTACTACAATTCAATCAATTTTAATAAATAATTTAACAATATTTTCATTATTAAACCACAATGTGCACCTATTACAAATTTATTAAAATAACTACTTAAAATTATAACTCCAAAAACAAGTTAAAATATAAAAATAAAAGAACAATTCAACGATTACAGAGCAGTATCATCGGGGCCCTAAGCCGCATGCTCAACTCTGGGGCCCTGAGCGATGTCACACTCAATGCAAATGGCGTCTCCCTGAGGGCTCATAGACTTGTACTGGCCGCTTGCAGTCAGTACTTTGCGCAGATATTTAAGGTAATATTGTTATTTTGTTTATTATAACATAAGTTTGAAAGAAAGTTTTGTTGTAGGCCATAAATGTAAAAAAATTTTATATGCAAATATCTTCAATAGTCGCAAATACTTAAGATACTTTTTTATTTTATTACTCGCATAGTTCAATTAGAAGTTAAAATCGAACTTTAATTACCAATTATTATACTTTTATAATGTATTTTTACGTATGTAGTAAATATAAGTTAACCCTCCGGTTATATGTATGGGCAGCTACTCTTACATATTTTTTTTTAAATGTAGCATATATGTTGCACATAATATGACATATACTGCCTAGTGGTGTTTACGTGATTGACGAACATACTACAAGACAAACAGACAAACAGAAAAAAAATCTAACTATGGTTTTGTTTATAGAACAGACATATTGCATACCAATTTTTTTTATATTCAATGTACAGAAATGGTTTAGTTAATGTTTTATTACATGTATAGATATCATGTATAGATCATATACAGATTTACTGTTTGTATAGCTAAAATAAATGTCATCATTTCAGGAGGTAGACGACACAAACACAGTAGTAGTCATAGTCGACTGTGAGCCCTCTGACCTACGCCAATTACTCACTTTCATGTACACGGGCGAAGTGACCGCGCCAAGAAGACGGCTGCCTTCGTTATTGAAGCTGGCACATTCTCTGCAAGTGTCGGGGTTAACTGATGCCGATACTGTGAGTGTACTTGTTAATAGTAAGATTTTAGAATTAAAACCCTTATTTTTTAATGATTTTTAATATTCTAAATACGTTACTTAATGATCTTTTCTACGTGTTAGTATGACTAGAATAAATAAATAAATATTCAAGGGCATTTAACACTACGCTATATAGTTCGAAACTAAGCAAACCTATGGAAGCTAGATATCTGATGGGCATACTTAATCATACTTTTTTGGAAATACATACATACTATGGATAAATTAACACCAAAAAATAGAAAAGTACAATGTTCATCACATCATAATTTTCTACTCGTGGGGATCGAACCCAAACTCTTCGGCGCAATAGACCATTGCTACATCCACTGCGCTAATCGGGTCGTCCAGAATGCGAAACTAGAATGCAAAAATGATACTTACTTTAGAATATCTATTATGTTATAAGACTTACAATCGATTCAATATGCACCAAGATCGGATTTGTACCGCACTGCATAAGTTAAAAGGTGGTGAAGCTAGAAAGCTTTTAAAATGGGCTCCATATTTTTTACTATAATAGCATTGTATCACTAAAATATACATTTTTAAAAAAGTATTATCATTTTCAGAACCCGACAGACGTGCCAATCGAAAATGAAGTCAATAATGAAATACCAATGGAAACTCAAGCACCGATAAATATAGACAAACCTGTAATAACTGATTTGACACAAGACACACCAAAAGAAATACCTCAAGACTTTAAGGAACTGCATAAGGATTTATTAGGAAAGAATGACAAGTTAAGCAAATTAGACCAAATAGTTCAGAATCTGTATAGCTCACATAATATTGGGAATTTAGTTACTGCACCGACGCCGTTATTACCGACTTTAACTGGTAAGTTCATTGTAATATGTTTTTTTATTGTGTTGATTTTAAATATTCAGTAGTAATTTATGCTGCTACTATACTCGTTAAAACATGCGAATTAAACTTATTTGGGGCCCCGGGGCCCCTTATACCATGATAATCATCATCAAATAACAAGCTATTTCTAATATTTTGGCTATAGTTTCACACTAATTATAGAGGCTTTATTTAGTATATTCTTGTTCGAGTGCGAGTACTATCCGTATTAAATAAAACAATATAAGGATTTTTAACGCCGTTTATTATACAGCCACACATTATTTGAAAGACTCGTGAAGAAAACTGTCATCTCAGTCACCCGTGACCACGCTCTCGAAACGTCCGGTTAATAACAATGTATAATAAACCGCGTAAAATCCTTTAGGACGTTATTTGTATGTCGGTACTTATAAAAAAAAGTTAGAAGCAATGAGGTGTGAATAAATATATTTTTCTTTCTTTATTTCTATTCTTTATTGTAAATAAGATGGTCGCTCACGCTTGTAAGACCATGAAATAATAAATAGTATAGCTAATAAATGAATATTCCTGAACATTTAACACAACGCCATCTAGTTCCAAACTAAGCAAAGCTTATACTATGGATACTAGGTAACTGATACATACTTAAACATACTTTTTTTGTAAATACATACATACTATGGATAAATTAACACCCAGTCAGTAAAAAATTACAATGTTCATCACAACATAATTTTCTGCTCGTGGGGATCGAACCCACACCCTCCGGCGCAAGAGACCATTGCTGAACCACTGCGTCAACTGTGACGTCTATGGTGGGGTAAATAGGTCACCATATAGTCAACAACAAATATATTAAATTAAATAGAATTATACAATAAAACTGCTCTGGGAGAGGGACGCAGGAATAAGAGAAAAGTGGAAATATATGGAGGAGGCTTTTGTCGCAGGAGGCGGCTCCTACACTAATAGCTAAAAATAATAATTATTTATAAACTAACCAAATTTCACTAATAATACTGATACTATAAGTTAGATACATAAGGAATGCTTTTATAACCTACTAACAATAACTTTTTTTAAGAACATTTTATATTTAAAATTAACTTATAAAAATTGTTTGAAAAAGATGTAATTTGTGTGGGAAATAAAGCTTTTATTATTATTTATTATTATACAATAAAACAAAAATAAAATTTAGTAATACAAGTTCAAAATAATCTTGAAAATGTTTCCAGAAATCCCCTCCCCAAGCATCAGAGAGTACGACAAGAAATGGCGCAGCGGTTCAGTGTGCTCCATCTGCAACAAGCGGCTCAGCAACCAGTACAACCTGCGCGTGCACATGGACACGCACGCGGGCCGCCGCCACGCCTGCCGCGCCTGCTCGCACGTGTCGCGCTCGCGGGACGCGCTGCGCAAGCACGTGGCGTATCGACATGCGCATGCCGGGCATGGTAGCTTGAGGAATGGACCGCTTTGATAAATCACCACTCCTCACACTCCTCCTGCAGTAAGAAAACTTTCCTTCCAAATCAAATAAACAATTCTTTCTAGTCCATCTCATGGCCCTAAAATATACCCTATAATATTTGACGTGCTATGGAAACATGTGGCGTATCGACATGCGCATACAAGGCATAGTAGCTTGAGGAATGGACCACTTTGATAGTCCACCTGAAGTAGAAAACTTTCCTTCCAAGTCAGACAAATAAACTCCATTCATCCTTTGATAGACCCCCCCCTCNCCCTACTGAAGTAAGAAAACTTCTTCCTTCTCCAGAAGTAAGAAACCTTCTTCCTTCTCCAGAAGTAAGAAACCTTTTTCCTTCTCCTGAAGTAAGAAACCTCCTTCCTTTTCCTGAAGTAAGATACCTTCCAAACAAAACAAACAAAGAATCCTTGTATTGATATTATCGTATCGCCTTACTCCATTTGTCCAATCAATTTTAGTCCATCTCATGAATTTCTATTCTATTATATTCTAAAAATACAATATCCTGCCAGGTACAACTATTAATATTTGACGTGTTACGCAAATATGTAGCGTATCGACATGCGGATACGGGTTATAATAGCTTGAGAAACGGACCACTTTGATAATTCCCCCACCCCTTCTAGAAGACATACCTGTATCACCCCCTCTAGAAGACCTACCAAACACAGAATTCTTTCTATTGGTGAGATTGTTTCCTTTAATTCCATCCAAGTCAAATTCATAAAACACGTTTCTATAATATTTAAACTTAATATTATCTTACAACACCAAAAAAACATGTGGTGTACACAAGATTATTATTTATTGAATAATTTATGATATCCTTTAATTTTTGTTACACATCTTTTATAGAATTCCATATATTTTCCTTCCTGCAACTCCTAATCATTATTGCCTTAATTCCATCCGTCCACTTGTTCAATTAATTTATTGTTATATAATTATTAATAGTATTTAAAATACTGCGTAAATATATAAGATGAAATACTGAGACCCCCAAAGGCATGATCATTATTTAGGGGTCCAAATAATGACCAACTTATGTAATCAATATTTCTTTTCAAATCTATGTATTAGTTAATTACGTCAATTGTAAAAAAGACACTAATATAAATTGTTATATTAATGGTTTAACAATATGATAAATAAATAAAATACGAAATACAAGTGTACACAATTTATTTATCGCTTTAAATACATAGTTTAGTAGAAAAACGCATAAAAATCGACAAAAACCGTACAAAATTAGCTAGTACAAAAATACTGTCCACAACATCTTGTCAACACAGTCGGTTAAATAAAGCGTAAATGCGTTTCACACAATTAGTTGACGGAGATACTCCTAAAATATATTTTAGTAAGAGATCATTGGTAACTCAAGTCGTAAAATTTGTTATTGAAATAAGCTGTTCTACAGTTTCACCCGAATAATAGAGTAAAACTCTAGTCTATCTATAAATACGCTATCAGAAAAAAATGTGAATTTCAAAGCGCAATTAAACAAACTTCTTTATTAAAATATTATAGTATACACAATAGTATACATACTAAATCAATCTCTATTTTTTATTCATTGCTAAAAATTAAGTAAAAATTAAAATGTATATGTTTTAATAAGTCGTCAATTTGAAGAGGTACATAAGTTACCAATAACCCATAAGAGATCTAAATATAAAACAATAAATATAATTTCAGTAAAAATGCAGTTCAAGAGTATTCCTATTAATCTTAAAAAAGCTAAATAAATACGTTAGTTATACTTTAAGGATAAAACTCTCGTTATCATATAATATTAATCAACTAATTGTTCTCAATAATTAATTCATACATGAACATGTACTTCTTACAAAAAGAAAAGAAATTTTAAAATTGAATTAAAAGTACTACGTACTTATACAAAATTAATTTAAAATAAATTTCAAAAATAATTTACTAAAAAGTACAAATTTATTACGTTTAAAAATTATTTATTAAGAACATTTAGTTTCAGTTACAGACATGAACTCGCTACAAAAGTTGGTACGTATCATGAAACGGGGCCCCTAATTTAATAATTATTGAATGGGGCCCCAAATTAGCGGAAATCCATCCCTGTGTAAACTAGTTTTTGATACTAATTGCAATATTTTCGACTGGTACGAATATTTTATAAAAAAACTAATGTTAAATTATAAAGACACTGTTATTATTTGTTATAAAAATTGAGCACGTAACAAATATTAGAACACGTCTTACAAAACTTCCGTTATTATTTTGAAATATAATAATGTCGTGGTTAATTGTTTTATACCTTTCATATGAAGTCTTAGACATTCGTGAATTATTAAATCATTCATTCTTGGTTCACTCCGAACCGGAACTCGCGTTATGTATAAAATAAGAATGTACATTTGACACTCCGAGTTATATTAAAATTTGTGATTGTAATTATCTTTCCAAACAACAATTTTTTATTTAAGACCATAGAAAACATTGCAAGTCTCGTATTGAATGAAAGGATGAATTATTAGTTGTTCGCTCCGAAGTAGACCTCGCGAATCGTAATGAATAATTCGTTTGTTCGCTCCGAGGAACTCAAGCCTCTAATTATTTTTAGTGAAAGTTTAATGGTTCGCTCCGAACAAGACCTTTGACACTTGACACACTCGAGTGGTATGCTAGAGGAACTCTAGACTCTAACAAACAATTTTTATATAATTAAAATACAAAACCGTCGAAAACATTGCAATTAGCTAAACAATAGTACATTTAAGCCTGGGGCACGTTCCAAATGCGTGTATTAGCGTCTTGCCCCACGGACGCGATCGTCTCGTTGTCGATCCACACCGCGCCCGTAATCTGACTCTGCGGGTGAGCGTCTGAAATTAATGTTTTATTAATTTTAAATTAATTTAGTTGGTGGAATAGTGGAATACTTTATATTTTGATTATGGCTCATTGAAGTCTGTTGTAAACTGTAGGATTCTAAATAATAATAATCATGAATTTCAATGAATAATTAGTAATTTATACGAAATTCATAAAGTACATTTCGAGGAAAGTTTACTTATATGTATAGTATAATTTTTGCTTTCAGAGTAAAACCTTGAGAGTATCTTTTATATGGCAACCCCATAAAAAATATTTGTTTACACACTTAAAATCTTTGCTATATTTTAAAACTTCACAAATTTATTACTATAGAAGAGCAACGAACTAACAAAAAGTTGGTGTTTGTGTGTTCTGTGGAAACTTTCTTACTTTCGTCTTTTTATTAATTTATTTCAGGTAACATCAAGTACCATTCTTACATAATCAAAAACTCTGTAAACTGTATACTACTTATTCCAATTAAAAGTTATCAGTCACTCACTCTTAATAGTAAGATGTTTGGCCGGTTGCGCGACACTCCACACGATGAGTGTCGTGTCGAGCGATCCGGACACGACACGACCGCCGTCCGGACTCCACGACACGCAGTTGACGCGCGCCGTGTGGAAACCCCACTCTTTGTTGTGAGCCAGCTGAGAAAAAACATCATTTTATTAAGTTAGCTTATTAAACTATTCTTCTAATCCATTCACCCAAATTACTCCCTTGCACACAACACACAAACACACACACACAAGTTGGATTATTCTTATTTTTTATTTTTATTTTCAAAATAATGTAATAAGTAAGTATCTTTAAACTATTTTTTTTTTTCAAATTTTACTTTGTAAAATTTCCTAGAGTCACACCTTGGGAAGGAACTGGCTCTCTTAACACAGATATTAACCTAGCTAGAGAGCCAGGGCCACAATTATTCAAATGTGTCAAATTTTTTTTTAAACAATAAACGCATTTTTATTTATTTAATATATTACTAAGCCGATTTGCACGGCTTCGCTCACATCGTTAGCTGTCATCAAAGCCTTCTAAAAGAGTAGGTGCGTTCAGTATCTGGGCGCATTGGTACCGATTGCGTCTGGTTCTCGAACGTCTTATTGACGTCACGACCCATCTACCGTCACTTTGTTAATAGTCGTTATAACTAGCTGTTATTTGTTGTTAACCGACTAGTTCTATAATCGGTCAGTTGTGTAGAATCGCAGTACATTTATATTACATTCGACATAGTTTTACATAGCCCGTCTAACTAACTCAGTTTTGGTGTCACTATCACTGTACATACACTTAGCTACACAGTACACAATACACACCTTGTACTCCTCGTCGTACAATATGAGCTTCCTGTTAGCATCACAAGCGACCAGATACTTGCAGTCCGGGCTATATCTGGCATCGCTAACAGCCCCCAAGTGAACTAACTCAGTTTTCGGGGTTAATTCGAAACCGGATAGGCTATAAATATGCACTTTGCTATCGTCGCCTGAAATGTAAAGAAATCTTAATGATGAATACGCTTGAAGTTAAATTCTGAAACATTCTTGAATTAATCTAGATACAAATCATCAAACAACAAATTACAGACTATTTTTTTAGTGTTAGGTAATATAAAATAATAAATAATAAACAATACGTTTTCTTTGTAACAAAAATATACAAAATGAAATTAGATATGTATTCTTTGGTATCAATACAAAATCATACAACAAAAAAACGAACTTGAGGCATAAGCTTCACCGGTGTTTTTATTTTGAGTGTTTGTTCGGTTTCTCGCTTACTATTTATTTATTTATTTATTTATTTATTTATTTATTTAAGAAGAAGAAAAAGAAAAATCATTTATTGGGACAACTCATTATACATTCATTTACATACATAATGTAAACAAACAAAGTAAACAAATGAGTGCCCCAACTGGATCTCCGTTTCAGCAAATTAAGTTCAAAATTTAGTTCAGTAGGAAATTTTGTGCAAACATTCTTAGTAACCCGAGAAAGGACATATGATATTTTTATCCCATAGGATACATTAACCGCGGAGCTCATCTACTGAATAAATAAAATCTCACCTCCAACAGCAACATCCTTGTTCTGATGGTTAATGGTCACGCACGAAGGTTCGTACTTGATGGGCAACGTTCCCTTTTTCGCACCACCCGACAGAATAATCAGCTGTAAAATATTATTTATTAAATATCATTTAACAACACAATAATTGGAGAAATAATAAATAAATTGATAAGAAATATATATGCCGATTTGGCACTTCAATCATTTTCACCAAAAGCGTCTACTTGAATAATTTGGTTAGGTTTTAAGAACGAAATCTAAAAAAAATCATACTTTTTACAAAGAGATACAAAAAATATTCCACATCACATCTATCTGTCTATCTTCCATATGTTTCTGTTAATAGCAGTAATTCTAACATGTTTTGAACTATTTTACATTATCAATATTATCATATTGATAATGTATATATTTTTTTTTTGAAAATTACTACCGCACCATGACATGTCCAGACTTTTTAAACAAACCAACATAACATAACCTATAAAAAACTGTAATACACAAAAAAACTTTTATTATACAACTAGCTGCGCCCCAGGGCTTCACTCGAGGGAATATCGGGATGATATATAGCCTTATTGCCTACCTCGATAAATGGGCTATCTTACACTAAAAAAAAATTTGAATCTCTTCAGCTTTATAATATTAGTATAGATTATTATTTATTAGAAATTTAAGTTAGAGTTAAATTGCTTATTAGCCAATACGGCTAGATTGCAATATAAATGAGGGATCCTTTCAAGAGGACTTCTCATAAGAAAAAAAAAAGAATAGATTATAAAACTAACCTCTTTAACAGTAGCAACGATGGTGATATCCTCTTCTAGCAACTGGTCCATAGCTCGCGGCTGAGCCCCAAGTGGCACTGCTTGGTCTGTGTACGATGGGGCTTCTCCTAAAGTATTATTATCATTTTAGCGGAATATTTCAATGTTTGTGACATATTTATCAAATTATGTTAATAAAACACTGGTTTTTTTAATCGATTTTGCCCAATCAAAATAAAATTCAATTATCTTATTACAAAAATAAATTTTATTGAAATTCTCTTCTTGTTTCTGAATTTAAATTCTTTTATTTATTGAAAAAGCAGGCAAGAGGAGTATGCGGTTCAGCCCATAAGCATCTACAACATTAAAGTGTTGCGGATGCCTTTGAAGGGATGAGGAGACGATTAAAGATGGGAATATTGGGTGAGGAGTAGAACAGGATGGGAATACAGGCCCCAGGCCCCCGTTCACTGTACGAAACACAGTGCAATACTGCTTCACGCCGATCTTCTGCTGGGGGGGGGTATCTCATAACAATACTATATTCTACTAACCTTCAGCCTTCGGCTGCGCGTATCTCAGCGAGTCATCGATACCGCACGTCATCAGAGCACCGTTCTTGGACAGTCGCATACCGTTCACCTGGTTACCGTGGCCCACACCGGACACTTTACCACCCACGCCTGGGAACATAATTGAATTTATAAATAACTATAACTATAACTAGCTGCGCTCTGTGGTTTCGCTCACGTATATCTCCCGTTCCCGTTGAATTTTCGGGATAAAAACTATCCTGTCCTTTTTAGAATGTCAAAAAATCTTTGTACAAAATTTCATCAAAAATTGGTCCACTTTCGGAGGCAAACAATACAAACAAAATTTTTCCTTTTTATAATATTAGTATAGAAAATGGTTTAAAAGATAATTGCTTCAGATATTCTGTAATTATATTAATTTATTATTAATATCATTAACTAAGAGTAGAATCGTTATAACAGCTGTGTACAGTATCTGCCTGTCCAGAGACAAGCAGGGGCAGGTGATGGGCTTGTTATGTTTTCTCTCACAGCTGGCCCCAGGATCAGAAGTCATTAGTGGCTGGTGCCAGGGTTCTAAGACATTAGTGGCAGGTCCCAAGGTCTGAAGACCCTAGTGGCTTGTCCCAGGGTTAGAAGACACTTGCAACTGGTCCCAGGAGAAGAAGACCCTAGTGACTTGTCCCAGGGTTAGAAGACACTTGCATCTGGTCCCAGGAGAAGAAGACCCTAGTGGCTTGTCCCAGGGTTAGAAGACACTTGCAGCTGGTCCCAGGAGAAGAAGACCCTAGTGGCTTGTCCCAGGGTTAGAAGACACTTGCAGCTGGTCCCAGGGTTAGAAAACACACTCACCAGTGGAGACATCCCAGTGAGCCACAGCGCCATCATGACTGGCCGTGTACAGTCTCTGCCTGTCCAGAGACAAGCAGAGGCAGGTGATGGGCTTGTTGTGTCCGGTGATCACTCGGAGGGGGGTTTCCGGGTTGTCTATGTCCAGGTAGTTGATGTCTCCAGACAGAGATACGGAGAGGAGGTGCTTGCCTTGCCAGAGACAAGATACCTAGAAGAGGATTTAAATTGAATTAATTGAATATTAGATTTTTTGAAGAGAATGTTCTTTATAGGAATAAAAATTCATTTGTTTATAGGTTAAAAAAGGATCATCAACATATTGTTCATTCAATAAACAGTCCAAGTTTCCAAATGGACTTGATCTCACACTCACACACACTTGAACAGCAGTCAAGCGAAGCACGCGGTTCCCATGATGCAAAGTAACCGACCCAAGCCCATGAACATCTACAATAGCAAAGTATCGCAGATGCCTTGCCGGCTTGAAGGAAGGGGAGGGGATAAGGAGAGAATTAATGAAGGAAAATTGGGAGAGGATTAGAACAGAATGGGTGTGGAATGGGTTTGTAATGCAGGCCTCCGGGCTCTCGTTCATCTTCTGCTGGAAGGTGGTAATTACACCGGTCGGTGCGAGCTTGGCCCAATCTTGCAATGCTCGGCTCCCACTCTTTTATTGATAAAGATGTTATGCAGCAGTATTACCCTCTGTCGCCTCTTACGACACCCACGGGTAGAAATGCTAACCTAAAATGATACCTGCAAATCCTCTATCTGTATGCGCCATATTATCCAATCTTACGCCATATAAGAGTGCACCTGTGTTCGCGCGTACACTTGTGCACTATAATATCTCCTACGCAGCTGGCTAGCCCCTTTTGAGATTGGATACTATGGCCAAAATCGGTCAGGGGGAGCTATACACAAATTTTTACCCAGCTGCTATTAATTTGGAAAAACAACCTTTTTTCTTGGCTCACCTATCAGGGAAGCTATTACTCTTTCGCCACACCCTGTATAGCATGTCCCTCCTTACCTGTTGGTTCTCCACAGCGGTGCCCATCGGGAACAGCGTGGTCCTCTGCATGGTCTCCACGTCCCATATCGCGCAGGTCTTGTCGCCGGAGCACGACAGCAGCTGCTTGCCGTCCGGCGACCAGGATATACCGTAAACACCGCCTTTGTGCGCGGGAGAACCGATCTGGAGAAAGGTTGAATAATAATTTGTATGTCAACATGAGTCATTTGCTTAATTTTTATGTTGCCTTTTCTCTCCAATCACGGATAGCCTGGAAGGGATCGCTTCATAGCGATAAGGCCGCCATTTTTATGCATAGTTTAAGTACTATCATATAAGATTTTATTTTTAATATTTTTTGTGTGCATCTAATAAAGAGTTTTTCATGCATTCCTTCATTCATTTCTAGTCATATAAATTTCTGATAAAAAATTCCTGGAATTGGATATATCACTGATTGATTTTTTAGGACTTGATGGCTTCAAATTGGGATGTTTTTCTGGAGTCGAAAATAAAGTGACACCAACTCATATTAAAATTATTGATTTCATGTTCGGGCGAGAAAAGACGACTTTGAATAACTCAAATTATACTTTCTTTTGGCTTAGCTTGAGATTCAGTTATGAAACAAATAAATTTACATTACCAACTTATGTTAAAATATATATTTATTGGTCACATATATGCGTCCTGTACTTTTAAGAATTTCTATAATCGACAACCACTTTTTCATCTTTAGTGACATTTTTTGACGAAAAAAACACATCACAGTTAAATAAATCATGTGCAAAGTTTAAAATAAAATTTGTTCACTCACCTCCCCCTTAAGTTCCGACGTCTGTCCATCGAAGAGGAAGATTTTTCCATCGAACCCAGCTGATGCAAACAACTTGCCGTCAGGACTGTACCTCACGGCCTGAGCGAAACGAGTGTGCTCCTGGAAACAAAATAGATATAAAGTTGGAAAATGGAGGGTACTTGTTATACTCTATAGTACATCCAATTTACTTCATTACTGTTCGGATACTAAAGTGAAAAAACCTTTTTTAATTCTCAAAAATTAAGTTTTTCCTACATAAGACGACGGATCCCTTCAAACATGCTCGGTAAAGGAACACTAGTTTATTGCCCTTGAGTTAAAAGAGTTAATCGTACTCCGCATATCTTACCTGTACATTTCAGATATACCTCCGACGCGGTGACGATACGGAACGGTCTCGCCGGCCGGAAGTCGACGGAGTTGATGGCTTTAACTACCCACTTATTTCATCCACCAATTTAATCATACATTTATTGTGGTTGTATTAAAAATGATTGCCTATTCAGTACGCTTGAGTTTGAAGACTGAGTTATTCCTTCATCCCCCATTCGCTATAATCAAACACTAAAGTTGTCACATACCTTTCTTCTTGTGAAATGACCTCAAATAACAGCAAGTAAGTTCATCTATATAATATACACTTCAATACTTGTGTAGCTACACTATTTAAAAGAAAGAAAGAAAGAAAATTCGTTTATTGCCAACAATAATAATAATTATTTCACCTGTTTAGTGCACTTGAACTTGAACGGTGGTCCCTCGAACACGGCGAGAGTGTTGTCCTCCGACGCGGTGACGATACGGAACGGTCTCGCCGGCCGGAAGTCGACGGAGTTGATCGCTTTCGACTGCCCGCTGATCTCGCCCACTGAGGTGCCAGTTTCGGAC
>LQNK01000585.1:23809-37122 GCA_001586405.1 Phoebis sennae | reverse complement strand
GCAGCAACTATAGTACGTGTGGGGAGCGCTATAGCGAGCGCATGAGCTGTCTGTTTTATGACGTCACACCGCCGCAATCGCCGCGTCGGGCGATTACGATTTGTTTTGCTTATAAATCAAGAACTAATTGACGTAACAAAATAATTTTTTCAACAGTATTTTTTAGTTAAAAAATACAATATGATAAGCTAAAAATCAAAATTTGTTAACATTCTTCATTAGTAGTTTAGTATTATATTACTTTATAAGGTACGATGGGGTTGACGTATCCAAGAGGAAAAAACCCCGTTAAAAATATAGATTAAAAAAAAATTATAAATACTGGCTCGCTGACATTGATGAGCGAGATAATGAGACTGTGGCGCCCATAGCGAGACTTTTACACAGGTAGGGATTTTGATTGAGTTTTATTATGTATTGTATTTTATGAATACTGGCTCGCCGACCTCACCGGCCGCGACAACGACACTGTGGCGCCCATTGCGAGACTTTTACACCGGTATGTGGATATATAAGCATAGGAATTATTATTGTGTTTCTGTATGCATGTTTATTTATGGGTAAATGGTATTTTATTTATATGAACTTATAGTAATAAGTATATCTAACTAAGGTAAATATAAGTGCGTCACCGGGACAGCCTGAAAATCAGCGCTGCTCGATCTATTCGGGTAGCATAAGCTGAATTTGGTCTCATTTCCCACTTATATTAGTCTTTTTTAGTTCTTTTTTTGTATAATATTCAAATTAAGTATTATTATTCTCAGCATAGATTAAGAATATTGTTGCAACTATATAGTTATATGTATAGGAATGTCCCTGTCATAATAAAATCCAAAAGATCATTGCTATTTATTTTACAATACATTTTGTCGGATTTAATGATATTGCTTATATTATATTATATAAACCTATGAAGGCATTTTTATATTATTATATAATTGATAGAAACTGATGTTTTATTTAGAACATTTTGTGATTGTTGACACTCAATATTTTTTGTATAAATGATGAACAAAGGCCGAAAAGACGTAAGTTGATGTCCCATCCGGTCGATATCCTTACATGGTTATACCAACGAAGCGAATACCTGACTACCCTCATCATACAAAAAATTACAAAAAACATACAAATGTATTAATTTTATTTTCTCTTCCACAGGATGATGCAAATCAAATCCCGCGACACTACCGAATGCGAAGTGGATCAAGGGTACAGTAGTGCGCGAACAACACCTAACATTACCCCCTCCACTTCCCCCCAATACCAAATATCACCACCCACTACTTGCACCAACTACCTCGACTATAGACAACCAATCAACACAGAGTATCTCATCCCAGAGACAAACCTAAACTACTACAGGCTATCCCAACAGACGGACCATAGACTATGTAGAGCTAGTAGGCTGATCGAGGCGAGTATAGAACCATCGACAAGCATGGCTGTGAAGCGGAATATCGATTCCAACGAGTTAGAGCTGGACAGAAAGAGGTATAGGGTGTCTCTGTCGCAGGCGGTTCAATGATCGTGCTTCTAGAATGTTCGCGGGCAAACGACGGCGAACGTTCTAGAACGAATTCGAATTTCGAAATTGGAATTTGCTTTTCGAATGTAGGCGTTGAATTTTCTAAGCCCGGATACAATTTCATTGAGTAGTTTACATTTTAGCGTTGTCATCATTGAAAATTAATTAGCCTTTTAGTAATTTTTTGCTATTAATAAATAACTGCGTAAAAGTCGGTTTAGCTGCTTCTAGAATATTCGCAGGCAAATGACGGTGAATTTTCCAGAACGAATTTGAATTTCGAAATTGGAATTCGGTTTTTGAATGTAGGCATTGATGAATTATCTAAGCCCGGATACAAGTCCATTGAGTAGAATACACCTTAGTGTTGTCATCACTAAAAATTAATTAGCCTTTCAGTAATTTTCGCTATAAATTATGTGCGATGGACTCAATATCGTAAATAAAGCATTGTACTCAATATTAAATATTAAACATAGCAATAATAACTTTACGTTCATACAAAGTGCCTCGTTTGGAGTTAAGCCGGTCACACCAGTTAGCAAATTCAGTACATATTTACATGCACATAGAGTTCCTAGTTGCAATTTAATTTATTTTAGTATCATTCCAAGAGACGTACCAGTGTTTTTAGATATGTACTGAATGGATTGTGTAAACTTTTTGCATTTATTTATTCATTTGTATGAAGTATTACGCAATTGTCGCCTCAGGCGTTTATATGCGGGGTAAACGGTTTGTTAAAAGATCTTAAAGTGAGTTTATTGATAGATATTTATATTCCCAATTCTTACTAATATTACAAATTCCGAAAGTAACTCCGTCTGTCAGTCTCTTCTTCAGGCCTAAATCACTGAACAGATTTGAATGAAATTTTGTACAAAGATTGTTTGAAACCCGAGAAATGACCTACTACACTTTTTTTTATTTATATTGGGTAGTTCACACACTCAAATACAAGCAAATTACACACTCAAATATTCTCTAGTGACATCTTTCTTTTCTAAATAATACAAACTTTTTCCGCACTTTGATTTCAAATTTAACCTAATAGACATGAAACCCATAGATATAAATAACTTAACTATATCAATTAAAAATAACTGTAATGATTTAAACCGTTTGCCCTTAGTTTAATGTTAGTCAATACCCATTGCGAAGTCTGACTTTAATTTATTAAGAAAACTCTGGACATTTAAAAAAGCTATTTATTTTTCATTTTACGTAATTTGTTTAAATACTAACCAATTCAAAAGTAGCCATAAATCTATTATCACTACAACAACACTTAAAAAATACTGAATTTTTTAAACAACAGCATCAAAATATTATTTACATGATTAATAAGATTTTTCATTAAAATTTTCACACCAAATATTATACAAATAAAAAGTATAAGTTAAAATAGGTATTTCTAAATTTAACAGCTGAAAAAAAAATTAATTAAAATCAAAAAATGTCTAGAGTTAAAAAAATATTGATAATCGACGGCTTCGCTGTACAAAAGACTTCGTACGGTATCGGGAGCTAAGTTTTATACGATGTATTTAAATTAGATAGGTAGTAACAAATTAACCAATTGAGTTCACAACTCGAATACTATTAACGTGGTGTTGCCAACGTCTACATTTTAGTCACAAAATTAGGGATTTTTAGTCTGCATTCTCTATTTTTAAATGTTCTCGTGAAAGTTGAAGTAAAAATCACCATTTTTCTCTGAAATTATATGCATTTGAAGCTCTTTAAAAAGTGTTATTGAAAAAAAAGTGTTAATACTTTGCTCTGAATAAAAGCCGCATAAATGGGACACATTTTATGTACTAAAATATACAACAAGCAAGTTAAAAAATAAACATTATAATAAAAACAAAATTGCTAGTATGACATGTTAGTTCAAGAATTACACATGTGACAAAAATGGTAATGTTTGTTCGATTGCAACTTGTGTCATTTCGTTTTTTTTTCTTTTTATCTTATTTTTTTTGTCCACTCAACACTTTCGGCTAGTATCTCAAAAATTCAATGATAAAGTTGGCAACACTGCTTTTGTCGAATTTATCTTTCAAGGAACTTAAAAAGTGGAACAGTTTAAAAGTTGTGGACTTGATAATAAAAACACACGGAAGGACATTGCTTAGTTTATATTGACGTGACCCAAAAAACGTGAACCCTTTCGAATGGATAAATTTATAATGATGTTTATTCGTGTGTTAACTTTCTATGAACTAATTTTTCTTTATAACATTGACTTTAAAAACTCAATAGTCATTAATATTTATTAAAAAACAATATACTTATCTCGTTCTTTTTTAGATAGTAGTTAAATGAATTATTAGTTCATACAAAGAAATTCTGATTGCCAAAGCATTTTGACGATCATTTCGCTTAGATTTAGTTAAAATTCTCGTTCATAATATTAAGGTGAATATTATTTATTATTTTAAAATGTCTCAGTTTTATACTTTCTGATTTAACTAAGCTAGTGCACATCTTGTGGCAGCGCGAATAAATAAAACTATTTATGTATATAGAAAATAAATTGCCAGGTAAAAATATTTAAAAATGGAATGTCTTACAGATTATAAAATAGAATTTAATTAGGAACTGCATGTTCTTTTTTCAAAATGCCGGGTATTTTCAAGTCTGATTTATGACGCGCTGTTGCAAATCTTAGCCTTAATTTCACAGATTGTAAAACATCACCTTAATGTTAAATGCTAGAATAATTTTTGTTTTCATTTAGTTTTAATTTTAGAACAATGATTTTTTTATTGTTTTTGTAAGGTATTACGATAAAGCCGAAATCGATAAGAACAATCCCCACGCCTTTCTATATTTGTCGCATTTAAAATTTCCTTTATAACATGTTTATACAAACCGATAATAGACAATTGTAATAGAAAAATTAAGTATCCCACAATATAAAAAAGTAACCAAGCAATTTTGTTGTTTTCAAAAGAAGAAGCAAAAAATGCGGCAAATAGAGATTTTTAAACTTAGAACAATTTATAGTCTATCAATCATTTAAGAAAATAATTTAAAAAAGTAGGCAGCTTCACAACTTAAAATAATATGTTTGAATCGTAATATCTTCGTTACGTAATTTGAAAATTAATATAAATTGTGCCGAATGGTTGTGAACAGAGTTTTGTTTATTTTTGATGTTACAATCCGTTTATCGTGTGATATAGGATTATTTTTGTGCATTTTTATTTCTATTTTATACAAAGTTTTTCTTTATTTTACAGTGCAGTTAGTTTGCCGACTCGATATTGTTACTTGAATAATGTTTATGATATAACGCTAAACTTGTACAGAATTCGAATCTGTATATTGTATACCATAAAGAAAATAAAGAAATAGTTTTTTATTTGTGGCATTTCAATAGCAACATTAAATTTTAGTTTTTATTGTTTTTTTCTATCTTGTTGTCGCTGATTATGTTGTAAAATGTTTAATTTTAAAGTTACCATTATTTCCAGAATTGCATAATGTAATGTTTTCATCTTAAATTTTAACCGTAAATAAATAAAATATTGTAATATAATCGTTATGCTACGCTTCCGAAATAAAATTTGATACGATTTTGTATCTCTAGATAATAATAACTGTTTCTTATTGACCAAAAGGTATGACATTAAAAGAAATCGTATCGAATTTTCTCGAACTTCGACTTGCATCTTCTGTACTTAATATCATCATTTTAAGAGGGAAAATGTACACAGGGTTGCCATATGTAGTTTATTTTATACATTTTATACTCATTTCATGTTTTGGGCAACCCTGTTCATTTCACTATGTAATGGTTGGAGAGATGCTATCGTTAGAGCAATGATATAATAATATCGCTTAAAGACTGATGTGATGGTACTACAGTGATAAATGATTGATGATTGTAATAAGACACCATAGTTTTGTACTCAATGAATGAAATTTAAAGATGCAACTTGAAATAAAAGTATTTACTCTTTTCTCGACTTTTATTAAACCCATGAAGAACATAATTTTATTTATCCAATATCGATAAAATATATTTCCACACAGTTTAAATATAACTAGGTTTAACCTACGTTAATTTTTGCTAGCATAGTCAATTAACTTTCATAAAATTGTATTTCATCAAATTCCATAGTGCACATAGCTAAAGTAAAAAAATGATAAACAATACAATATTTACGTCACGCTTAAATCAATTCTATATGTGCTTGAAGACCATGTGATACTTTGGCTCAGCTAAGCTAGCCGATAGACTGTTGTATCGTCAATAGACAATGTTGGCAATCGTGGGGGCCTGCGAGGTGGTCGGCGTTTACGTCTCGGGCGGCACTCACAGTGCAATGCGCACAGACCAATTCCAGCGCATCCAGACAAAAACAGTGGCAAAGCTAGCGTTCTCGTGACAGTTGCTACCTGTTCACCTCGGGACCATCTTGGGACTACGACTGTGGTGTCAGCTCTTGACCAGAAACATGGATATCTGGCGCCGACATATCCAAAATTTAGCGTAAAATTCTCACAATTCACCGCTGGCGGATATCCACATCCCTTTATATTGACATACAGCACCGCTGGACGCCAATCTTCAGAATGTGCTTTGTATTTAACGTGTAGTTGGATACATTTATATGCATCGCTGGTGCAACCTTCTCGGCATGATGCCCAAGTGCAATTATCGAGCCCAAGTCTGTCATCTCTTCTCTCCGTTACGCATTCCGCAGGGACTGGATCGAAGTCTGCGGCTAATGCGCTTAGCGCTGGATCTGCGTACAGGGGTACAAGGAAGAGTAATGCTGAACTGCCTCCACCGAGCACAGCTGCCAATGAAATTGTTATGTATCGCGTTAGTTTTGCGCGCGTTTCTCCTCTTCGACGCTTGGCTCGCACCACCAGTCTTTCTGAACTTCCACCTCGCATTTTTATGCACTGCGTCAACCCATGCTGAATTAGAAACCTTGTCCTAAATGTATTGTTTTGTAATAAGCATGCGCAAAATTATATCATGCGCAGTAAAATTCGAGATAAAATAAAAAAAATTCAGTATTACCGTTACCTATCGTAAAAATCTTTGGCAAAATGAAATTACCAGTGCATTGTATTAATACATACATACAACATAATCATTGTTATAGTATAAAAATAAATATCAAACTTTTTGGACGAATGTTCGACCATAAATGATCAATTTCATCCGTAGACAATAGTAGATTTTTTTGTTCCCGTTTTGCACTTTGCAGACGATGTCAAACAAAACTTATGTCAAGTCGGGTTATGAAATAAAGCCGATAAAATATTAGTATTTACTGAAATTGAGTTAAATTAGTAGGTATGTCTGTTCGATTATTTCAAACATTTATATTTTCATTGAGAAGTAATCTCCCAAAACATGCAAACTTTATAAAAACAGGTATTGTGTTTGAATGTTAACAACACGTGCATTGTCCATGTTTGTTTTTTTCAATATGCATTTTGTGTGTAGTTTTATTTATTTTTGGTTCTTCAATCTATATTTCTATTGTTCGTCATCACTTTTTAAGTACTAAAGGCACACAGGCAATTATATACATATTTCTTCCCATATTTCAAGTTGTGTATTTTTTAGGACGCTTACAAATAAGACCGCTTACGATGAGTGTTGAAGCGGTCAACGTAGAAAAAGACGGTGACTTTGTAAATAAGCAACACACTAGATTTCACCAGCGGCGTCGTATGAAACGGCAATGGGAATTTAACGAAAACAAAGTAGAAAATGGCGAGAGTGAAGCTAAGAAAACGTGCGATAAACCATTTGAGCGAATAAAGCGGAAAAAGATGGCCATGTTGCTTGGTTACTGCGGTGTAGATTATTATGGAATGCAGAGGTATTAAATTTCAATTACCTACATCCTGACTCCTTTTCTAGTGTTAAAAATGCTAAAGTTTGTATGCCCGTCTCATGCTTAAACCACTGAACCGATCTGGATCAAATTTTGTACAGAGTTTGTTTAAAACCCAAAAAGACATAGGATACTTTTAATCCTGGAAATTCCATAGGAACGAGTGATATAGGCAACTAAAACCATGGGGCTGGGCCCCTAGTATAAAATATAGTATATTTAATGTTTTATAAATGTTACAAAATATTGCACATGTTCGTATTTATTTCTTGTATTAAATTAAATAAAACTTGTACAAATCAAATAACACTAAAGCTACATATTTCAAGTGTTATAATATTAATAATTATTTTAGAAATCCAGGTGTCAAAACTATAGAAGAGGACCTTCTAGAAGCATTAAGAGATGCAAAGTATATAACAGAGGAAGACTTTGTGAACCAACAGAATGCCCAGTTCCAAAGGAGTTCTAGAACAGACAAGGGAGTGTCTGCGGCCAGACAAGTTGTGTCTCTTAAATTACGTTAGTATTAGTATTCTCTAGTACTCTGCTTATTAAATAAAACACTTTTTATACAATTTTAAATATATTAGTACATATTTACAAAGTTGTGTTGCTTAGTCTCTGTTGAGATTGGCTCCCGTGCCTAAAATCAGACGGGTTAAGGAACATAAAACATTAAAATTGGTCTATTTTTGCAGCTTTGGAAGTGGATAAAGAAGAAATTAACAAAAGATTGCCCCAATGCATAAGAGTGTTTGGCATCAAGAGAGTAACAAATAAATTTAACTCAAAATCAAAGTGCAATGCTCGGACATATAGCTACACTCTTCCAACATATGTGTTTGAGCCAAAAGCATGTACAGATGAAGAGAGAAAGCTATATCGGATAACGGGAGAGAAAATGAACTTAGTGAATCAGTTGCTTGGGCATTACAAAGGGACTAAGAGTTATCACAATTTTACAGAGAAGAAGTAAGTATAGGTTGTTTTAATTTTATTTGGGTGTGTAAGTTAACACTTTTATTATAAAGTTGCATTGTTTATGGAAATCTCACTTAAATTTGAGTTTTCAACATACATATTTTGCTCATAAATTTAGTTTTACCTTATTTTATTAGATGTTACCTTAATAATGGTTTTGTCCTACACAAATATTTAATAAATGTTACTAATGTTTACAATACAATTAATTACAATAATTAATTTCTTATGTATCGAAACTAATACATAAGAAATTAATCATTTTCTTATTAGTTCACCAGCCATGATATGTGATTAGTTCTGAGTTTGTTCAGCAAATGGTAATGTATGTTCATTATTGCAGGCATTACCAAGATCCATCAGCTTCAAGGTATATGATGAGCTTTTCAATGGAAAGAGTGTTTGTGGAATCTGAGGTGGAATTTGCTGAACTTTTAGTTAAGGTATATATAAATATATAATTTATTGTTACATAATAATACTTCTCAGAATCATAAAAATATTTCCTATATGTAGGATTTCACTTTAATGCATTATTGATGAATGTTCAAATCATTAATGTCTAGTTTGCAAATAAAATAATACAGACTTTGCTGTATGTACAATGTAATGACGCAGCATATATGAAAGGAATGTTTTCACTATGGAATAGACTTCAATAAATAGACTTAAACACTAATATTATAAAGAGGAAAGATTTGTTGTTTTGTTTGTCAGTTTGATTTGAATAGACTCCGAAATTACAGGACCGATTTGAAAAATTCTTTTACAGTTGGAATTGTATATGATTCCTGATTATCAAAGGCTAAATGTATGTAAATAAAAAAAATAAAATATGATGATGTACTTGAGGCAACGAACCCGCGCGCAATAGCCAGTTATAATTATTTTTTAAATCTGGTAATAATAAAATTTAATCTCCATTGTTTTCTTCAAGGGTCAAAGTTTCATGCTGCACCAGATCAGAAAGATGGTTGGTCTGGTGATAGCCATCGTCCGAGGGCAAGCTGATCCATCCATGATGGACAGGGTGTTCGGTAAAGACAAGGTCATGATACCCACAGCACCTGGATTGGGCCTTATGTTGGATAAGGTAAGATAGTAGATATATACTAAAAAAATAAATGAAGATGTATAAAAATAGAGAATATCAGTATTTAACAGTATATTTAGAGTAGAGCGATTGGACAACACTCATACCGGTGTAGGTACCAATCCCCCAGCAGAAAATCAGTGTGAAGCAGTATTGTACTGTGTTTCATATGGTGAGGGGCGCCCGGTGGCCTGTTTTCCCATCCCATTCCTCTCCCAACTAGTTCTACTCCTCTCCCAATTTCCTATCATTAATTCTCTCTCTATCCCCTCCACTTCCTTCAAGTCGGCAAGGCATCTAAGACACTTTGCTTTTGTAGATATTCATGGGCTGTAATCAGACATTTAACATCAGTTGGACTGCTCGCTCCATTTGCCTGCTGTTACAAAAAAAAAATATATATATATACCATGTACCAAATAATTGCTCTAATTTTTCTATACCTGTATTAATTCTGTTCTTATTCTTACCTGCTCCACTCGTCTTGCTTGAAGCTGGCAAAGCAATTGCAAGTTATTTTGTTGCTGGTTTTCATGGCTGTTTTATTTTATCTGATCTATTATATCTTCTATTCAGCTGGTCTAGTCTCTGTTAAGATTGGCATGGCCTATATGCGAAGTTTTATAATAATCATAATAGCATCAATCAATCATATTTGATTGAAATTATTTGATTGATATATATTTGATTTTTTTGTTTGTTTGTTTGAATTAAATAGGCTCCGAAACTACTGGACCTATGTTTGAAGTTCGAAGGAGAACATAGGATAGCTGTTACTCCGAAAATCCTACAGGAACGGAAGTATCACGCGGGTGCAACTGCGTAGCTCAGCTAGTATGCTATATATAGGCTATTATAAAATTTCGCATTTATCATTATAGGTGCATTACGAGCGATACGACGCGAAATTCAAAGACTCCCACGAGAGTTTAACATGGGACGACATGGAGGAAGAAATAGAGAAATTCAAACGGGAACAAATACATCCCAGCGTCGTTAAAGGGGAGGTGGAAGGGAGGTCCATGGCGATGTGGCTCGAGAAACTCGCGAGACATACGTTTGAACCTAATGAAGAAGCGATGGAGAAGACTGAAGGTGGTGGTGATGATGAAAGTGATGATAATGATAGTGGAAATGATAAATCTAATGATAAAGATGAAGTTGAAAATGAATGTGAAGGTAATAAAGGTGAAAATAAATTTGAAGGTGGTGATAAAGTTGAAAATAAATTTGAAGGTGATAAAGGTGAAACAAAATTTGAAGGTAATGATAAAGGTGAAACGAAATGTGATGTAAATGTTGAGGGTAGTGATGGAATTGAGAGTAAAGTTAATGATAGTGTAAGTATGGACGAAAAGAAAGATAGTCAATCTATTGTATAGTAGTGTACAGTGTTAAAATAATGTATTGTTGATGGTAGCGATCATAGGCTGTGGTCTACACTTAACATCAGGTGAAATCGCATCCATTGCTATCTGTAAAAAATGTATTAAAGAATTAATACTTGGCAGAGCCATAATTTAGTGTTTTTTTTTTATTTTTTAAGAAAATATGCACCCACAAGCCTTTCTAGATATAATTGGTAAAAGTTATCGATTTATATCCAGTTCAAGATTTTTAAAAAGCTGAATGCACTGGAACGTTATAGTATATTTATATTTAACATGAAAATATACAGTGTTTAGTTGAAACATAATATGACAGATTAATTTAAAATTTATTGAACAATTTTCATTTTTATAATGTAAGATTAGACGCATGTAACAATCATAAGGAATATTATTAACTTACCTTTTCAATAGTAGTATTCAAAATGTAATTATAGTTTTAAACCTAATTTTCTAGATACAAAATATACATTTTGAATTGAATATGTATAAGAGTGACACTCTATAGGAACATTATTTAACAAAAATGTTGGTGGGTATAATTTTAGAGATGATGGGACACATTTAATGGTGGTATGTCTTTATCAAATATAATTGACAGTCACACTTAGGATTATTGATGCCTCGTTGCTATCAATCGTCTTCTTCCACTGCTCAAAAAGCCGTGTTCTTTATTGTTTGGTTACGCAGGTCTATCGTGGACAGTGTACAAAATTTTTCCGTAATCAACTTAAGCGTGGCTTTTCCTCAGCGTCAAGTTCGCTCATAAGTCTTAACAAGGACAAGCATTCTGATATTCATTAGCAGAATCCATCTTTGATGGGAAGCCATTAAACTAAAAGAAGAAGGAGTATATTTATTGTCTTTAAGTGTGTTTTGTTTCCCTCCTCGCTTGAGTTGTGATCTTCTACTGTTATCTGAACTAACTTTTCATTGTTGCATCTATATGTTGCACATAATGAAAAAATTGGGCGTCAAATAAATTGTTAAAACTTGATCTGTCAAAGCTGGTTGTTCAATACCAGTTAAAAAAGTATAATAAATATATCAGTATAATTTTATCACTCGTATTCTGTAATTCTTAAAAATACTATGTGCCAATGTTTGGAATAATAATAAAAAATAATATATGCAAATGTTCAATTTGAACAATGTCTTCTCTCAAATTCTTCTACTTTTCAATAAAAATATCAATCGTTTTCAATATTCCGAAAGTCGAAACTAAATTAAGTGTATTTAAAAATTGGGCCAAATGTGGCTTATTGAACACTTTCTTGTCATTATGGTGAAAACCAATTAAATAAAGTATTAAAATGAGTCAAATTTCACTAATTTAATCAAGTTTTTCTCAAATTCTTCTGATACTCTTCACTCAAAATATTCTTTTTATTTTGCTAACAAGCTAATTTAATAATCTTAATTTTAAAATTAGCCAAACATGCCTAATTGAATTATTTCTTCTCTTTAATTTTTCTGCTCGTTTTCAATCAAAATTTTCTTTATATTATGCTGGAAAGCTAACTAAATAAATTTAATTTAAAATTTGGCCAAAGAAGGTTAATTGACCAATTTTTAAAATTCTTCTTCTACTCCTGTGCACTTGAAATTTTTCTTCAATCCTTTTCAATCTTCTCTGAGAAGGCTTCTCGGATAAGTTCTGTTTGACTATATTAATGGCGTCTGAGTCAGAATTTGTAGTAAGCTGAAATATTTACACAAATTAAACATTCATACCAATACATTAATTCGTTAAGGAAGGTATGCATTACTGTTTTATCTTCCAATCAAATTCAATTATTTGTTTTGTTTGAGTTCCTCTAAAATGTGTCCCAATACCTGTAAATATGTTTGTTACCTACCAACTTAGAGATAAAGTAATATGATTTTTACAGAACGTTACATGAACAAATTGAACATTTTTGTGTCTGGATTTATTGCTTAAAAGTTTGAATTATAATTATCTGTACTCTCTTGATTTCAAAGGAAACAAAACTAAATTAATTATATAATGCTTTAATCAAAAGTCATATATCTTTACCAAATAGGGTAATTTGTATTTTGTGAAGAACGCATTATGTATTTTTTAGCTTAATAAATAATAACTATGCTACTTTAAAGCGAAGTATACGTAAGTCGTTCACTTCTTACTTAAGCGATATGTTTATTTACGGCTTGCCTCGGGGTAGCCTTACTCCCTAGAGGCCGCGTCCTCAGGTGGCGGATAGAGGAATGCTCAGATTTTCTTTGAGTAGGGGGGAAACCTCCCGCGGACCAAAAGGCCGGAGAAGGACAACTCCGTTAAAAAACCTAGGCCGGAGGGCTGAATGAATACTCCTGGGAGCGGTATGTGCGCAGCGCTCTCAGTACTTGGCTGGGGCCGATGAGGACGACGTGGATCCGAAAGGGCCCAGCCGAGACAACGGCTGGCGGGCTTTCCGGCAGGCGTT
>LQNK01000585.1:0-23769 GCA_001586405.1 Phoebis sennae | reverse complement strand
GCCGGTGGAGAATCCCTCCCTGAGTCGGACTCAGGCTGCCCCACGTATTCTGGGGGGGGCAAAACCCTGCTGACGATGGATAACAGCGCTGAGGTGGCGGCGATCCAGGCCAACTCATCGATCAATGCTACTGAGATCAATCCATACCATCAAACGGAACCGTTCTCTTGTATGACCCAGTGGAAGAGTGACTATTCTAGAGATCTGATCAGACCCGGTTGGACTATTGGGGCACAACAGATTCGCAAAAGAAAAACTGCACCTGTTGCGTCGCAATTTCACTCCGATCCTAATGGAAAGCAGCAACTCGGTCACAAATTCAAAGACCGTATTAATCGTAAAGGCAAGAAAGCTCGCATGAAAGCTATGGCCAAGAAATTAGCTTACGGACTACCAGTTCACAATTATCAGCCGCAGGGCCCGCCTCCGGAGGTGGGCCATTCGGCTCCGGATGTGGGCCATTTCGCTCTGGATGTGGGCCATTCGGCTCCGGATGTGAGCCATTCGGCTCCTGTACAGAAACGTAACAAAAAACACAACAAAATACCTCACCCCAGTCGGTCTGGAGTTCTAAAACATTCTTGTCAAGTAAGTCAAGTAAACGGTCTTGACAAGTTGTTGTTTAGTGGTAAAAAAAATAATGTTCCCCTAACTAGGGCCCCATCTAAACAATCGAAAAGTTATGAAGATGCCAAAAAAAATAATCTGATTGTGGCCATAACTGCGGTAAACAGGACTGGTTATATTGAAAAAAGTAACGCAGACTACGTCCTGAACGTCCTCCAAACAATGCTACACCAAGAAGCGATAGATTTTAAGGAGGGCGATACTAGCATTCTATTCCACGGTAAACCTACATTAACTGGCGGGGCCATTAGACTATGGTGTGATGATGCTAACGCGGTAAACTGGCTTAAAAACGCCGTTGAAAGTGTTACCTTACCTAATGGGGATAAAATATGCGTCAGGAGTGTTGCGGACATGTGTCGTAGGGTGCGTTGTGGGATCCTCCTGCCTGGCGTGTGGACAAACACGAAAAGAATCGGTTTACAACTCAGGTATCATAATGACTGGGCCCAAGTCCATCGGTGGCTTCTCCTTTGTGCTGACGTACAAAATAAGGAAACCTTTATTATTGTAAGCATCCCAGAAGACCTAATACCCACAATAATGGAACACAATCGCTGCCTCGGATTTTTCTTGGGTTCAGTTTACATAAAGTTCCAAGGACCGAAGGGTAAATTTATTGAACATCCTCCCACTTATTCAAATACGAATATTCAAATACAAGAAGAAACGCCAGTAACTGGTGTACCATCAGCAGAAGGAATTGCTACAGATGCGGCAATGCCTTCGACATCTGCTACCAATGCTGGTGGAAATGCTGAGACACGTGACATGCCGGATCCACTCTCGGAGGACTATTGCAATTTAATTTGGCAATGGTCAGAGAGTGAAGATGATTTAACGACTATAAAACAAGAGGCGGATGAAGGTGGTACGTTGTCTGATGAAGCAGAACCTTTTATATAAGTATGGCTTCAAAATAATAGTTTATTTTTAAATATTTTGTCGCTTTTTCTATATGAAATGGTGCCATGCGGTTTTACCACCATTTTAACCCTTAGATATTTAAAATTGCCTTACTACGACATTATTTGATCTAGAGAAACTTTTATAAACTTTAACAGTGTCTTTATTTCTACCGATTTTTTGTGTACGTTTTCAGACACTCTTTATTGTAGAAACAATTTTGGCAACTATGGCAAAAGTGACTTTAAAATAGTATATTTTTTATGTTATTAAAATATTGTGGAAGTTTTGCGTATGCGGTATATACAACATTGTGTAAGACTTATTACAGTGACATTGGTGTGTTACAATAACGACGGTTAAGAGATCTTATATTTTTTTGGTGTATTTTACTATAAATTATCCAGAAGTATGGATTTTTTGTTAGATGATCAAGATGTTCTGATAAATAAACTAATTGATAAGAATTTAAATATTTTAACGTAATCATTCTCACAGTCATGGCTTGCTTTTGTATTAACATTGCATGTACTCAATTTCCATTACGACATTGGTGTAAGTTAAAATAAAAATTTATAAACTTAAAATATCACGTTTTGATTGTATTCCTTCTGCAATATCTATGTATGTTTTGTTTATTCTATAGTTGTATATCTAATTTACCTGTAAAGTACGAGGACAGCTATCAAAACAAATTCATATTTATTATACTTTATATTATATAGAATAATAGACGCCCACGTGGCAGGAGACATTTTGTCATATTTATGGTACACTAATATAACATAATGCTAATTCCCGATAATTATTACAATCTAGCCTTAAGACTAACAAGTAATTTAATTTTAACTTAAACTGCTAACTAGAGTAAAATATAACATGGAGAAGATATAACGAAATCGTCGCTCGTAATTCCTGCATCTTGATCGCCATTGTTGAATTGATTGTTTATGGATCATGCTGGAGTACGAGACACTTCGGGGAAATGTTGTTTTGATACCATCGGGGTTGGAAATAAATTGTATGCCATGTATCATCACACAATTCAAGGAGCTTATATACCGATTTGTGCGGTTTATTTGGAAGACATTGTCATAGGAAATTTGTAGCTTTTGTGTCCACGGATAACGTATCTCGCTTAGGTATATTCTGGCATTTCTTTGTGAAGGTTCCTATTATTGGCCTTATTTTGTGAAGGCGATCTTGTTCTGGATAACCTGAGGGTATTTGTAAGGAATTGTCAAATTCAAATTCAAATTATTTATTTGCATCATTGAATTGTCTTATCTTCTCGTAATGATATACAGTCTTCGTGTCTCTTACTAAATGTAATCCTATGTCAGATTCTCATTCGCCATAATATAAGGCCATGGAGCAATGCTCATGATTAGACATATTCCTATAAACTTTTTTAATTCATTCTGTAATGGATGGCTCAAATTGACGTTTCCGGACATCGAAGGATGGGCGGCCTGTAAAGATTTCTTCTCTCAAACAAAATTTTCTTCCGTTTCCTTCTTTGATTGGTAGTTGTAATGTTATGTCGTCATCATTTTCTGTGTCCGAAAAGTCTTGATCATCTTCAATACTAAAATCAGCCGATTTCTTCTTCGCCATAACCTGAAATAAAATAAAATCGAAACATTATGTTAGAAGTGAAGTAATGCAAGGTGTGCCAAATCTGGAATCTGAAAAAAAAATTGATATTTTAATATATAAAACTATATCTAGAAAAAAAGACTTTCCGTTATTTATTTTAATTTATTTTATTAAATAAATAATAATAATATTTCCATTATAAAAAATAAATAATGGTAAGTCATTTTTCCGTCTTAAAATCTTCAAAAAAGTATTTTTTTTACAATATTCAAATTGGTTCAGCAATGGTTTCGCGCCGTCAGGTCAGCGATTTAATGACACTGTCGCCACCCCAATTCTATACGTAGGTGTTCTTAAAGGTGACAGAGGGTAATTCTGCTGCATAACATCTTCAGCAATAAAAGAGTGGGAACCGAGCATTGCAGTATTGGGCTAAGCTTGCACTGGTGTAAGTATCACCTCCCCAGAAGAGCGTGAACGAGTATTGCACTGTATTTCATACGGTGAGCGGGTACCCGGAGGCCTATACTCCCATCCTGTTGTAGTTTCCCAATTTCCCATCATTAATCATCTCCCTTCCCCCTCCCCTTCAAGCTATCGAAGCATCTGCGACACTTTGCTGTCGTTCATGGGCTGCGGTCATTCACTTAACATCTGGTTCTTCACCACTCATTCATCTTCAAAACTAGATAGTTAAACTTTCCAGTTGGGAATTTGAGTTTTAAAAAAAATAAAAATTACATTAAAACTATTTATTTGATTGCATACCTCCCGATTTGGAGATCGGTAAAACAATGAGCTTATGTACTAAAATACTTATAAAGAGAATTAACTAAACAATTAAAATGCTTATCCTAAGTTAGCGGAATATATCGGTGGTATGTGCCTACGCATCAATATATTCCGCTTTAGCCTAAAACTGGGGGTTGGGGTGAATACATAGCTAGATAGCAGCAAAAAGGAAAATTGCTTATTTTTTGTTTTTGATTATTGTCAACAAAAATGCGCTCACTGCTAGTGAATTAACCTGAGCGAGTTC
Organism: Phoebis sennae; assembly: GCA_001586405.1. Taxonomy (NCBI): domain Eukaryota; kingdom Metazoa; phylum Arthropoda; class Insecta; order Lepidoptera; family Pieridae; genus Phoebis; species Phoebis sennae. The sequence goes on along the minus strand of LQNK01000585.1, from coordinate 19,598 downwards.
AGGAGGCGCAAAAAAAAAGAAACTTTGATTTAATAATTTAATTAATTAATAAAAATTACAATGTTACGTTATATCTAATGTTATTTCTAATTACAACTACGTTGGTCGAAGTATGACCGAAGAGTGGTGCCTCCATGGTACCACGACGCCGATGTTCCCTGGGTCGCTGGGTGGTGCAGGTGCGAGCGCAGGTGTCACCGATGTTGCGAAAGACTGTTCTCACAAGGGATTTCATCATAGTCTATGCCTTGCAATTCGCATGCTAGGTCCATGTGTAACAAGTGCAAAACAATAAGGTAAACACCACTTTATGCCACTCGTACGCAGTGTTCGGGTAGGGCAGCGCGGCGTGCAACTGTGAATTTGAAATAATTTTAAGGAATCCTCAAACATTTTTATTAGTACTATAATAGTGCCTTCCTTTATTGATTTAAGTTCAGTTTTCAGTTCGTGAACATCTTTTGTTTGTTTTTTTTTTTAATTCTGAACTTCTCATTTTGTGATTGTTGTTTGTGGTGCAGGCCTAATTACCACATTACATAGAATAGTTATTTTGGGTGTAATGTTTTTCATAGTATTACTCGTCCCAACGGTTCACCACGTTCACCATTATTTTGAGATAAAAAGGGAAGCTGTGGTAATAAAGAGATTAGTACAAAAGAAAGTTTGAGGAGATTGCACTGGTGGAGTGGAAGTTAAAAAACTATTGTAAGTAGTTCAACGGAGCTTGGTTCTTGGCTTGTACGGGAATGAATCTCCTGTAAATATAAATTAAACCTAGGAATCTCCTGAGTTGCGTTACTGTCTTCTTGACCGGTAATTCTTTTATTGCATCCTTACTCTCCAACGGCTTAGCTCCTTCGCGAGTATAATTACTCAACTGAATGAGATTGTCCGCTTCTTGTATATGTTCATTTAATTGTTGTTGGGAAATTTTATATTTATGGCTCGTGCTGTCGAGCATTTCATTGAGAGATTTTATTGTTTCATGCAGCTCAGCTGTTTCCACATTATAAACAATTTTATGTTCTAGTTCCCTGTGATAAAACTTAAGTTCCTCATTTAACACCTAATTTTTTCTAATAACATTATTCATCGAGAATCTATTTTTATAGAAATTCTTGTACGCTTTATAAACCTTTTCAATTTTAAATATTTTTTATCTTATTATGTGAACTTATATACTTGTTTGAAACGTCATTACTTGAGTGTCCACATTTAAATAACTCTTCCCATAAGTTCTGTGGAGTATCACAGTGACACTTGGTGTTTTCAGGCGTGGCAGTTACCTCTTGCACTTCCATTAGGCTTCACTCCAACTCGGTGATGCGGTTCAGGGCCCGTTCATGATCGTTGGAACACTGCTAGAAGTTATTGATTATACTCTAGCGCCTTACATCTTTCTTGGCTATCCACATCCATATATATGAAGTTGAGCCAACTCTGATTTCAAAACTGTATTTTCTTGGATAGTTTTCAATTTCAAGCTCATGTTCATCCCTTCTTGAATCAACTGCTCACATAAGGACTGAGAGTCCTTTAAATCTTTTAAAGCAGCCTTTAGCTTATTTTCCATATCCTTTACAGTAGCTTTACGGGTGAGCATAATGTACTGAAACAGAAGACAAAGAAGTTAATGTATGATTTTATAAGATATTTAAGAACTTTGTCTGAGGTTATGAAACAAATTAAAATTACTTTTAAAGGGAAATTTATTAAAGTATTATAGATGCTAACAGTGATTTTGTGTCAAACTTACTGATTGGGATAAGAAAAAAATAGCAGATTTTACAAATTTGAGTATATTGTGTATAGTGGTTTTGAAGTATGTTCTTGTATGTGGCTATTGTTTTTGTCCTCAGCTTTGCTTCCAAATTGTCAAGCAGAGTGAGTCGGTAACTAGCGCCTATGTACCGTCATTTATGGTAACTTTTCCATATTTTTTGGTTTTTTGCTATCTTTTCCGACACGGAGCAAATTGTTTAAGATTTTATGGATATAATCTATAGCAGTTGTGTGTCTCTTTCTATTCAACCCTAGAGTTCAACTGAATTTCAAATAGATTTGATATATTAGTCAAAATAATGTGCTAGGTAAAATTGATACACCTTTGGCAACTTTACCTCACCTACAATTTACCAAGGAAACGTATCCATGAGTACTTGATACGCAAAGATACCAAAGGCACCTGCATTAAAATCACTATGGTACTTTTTCGAAAGTTTTTACCTCGTCTACATCACGGATATTAGTAGTGTGGCAAAGATGACACAGGATTTTTGAAATGGCAATGGAAAGACGGTAATACCGCCAGGGTTGTCAATTCGTTAAAACAAAAAATATATATTTTTCAATTATTTTTTTTATTATATATCTATACAACATTATGGATTAAGGGTAAATCTTAATCGTAATGGTAAATCAAAAAATAATACTTTAATAATCTCAGTAATAAAAATCAGAACATCTCTCAACAGACTTATTATTTCTCTTAAAACTATTTTAAATTCTCTTAAGGTTCTTTGGAAAAACATTTTTTTTTTTTAGAAAAAAAATAAACAAAAACATGATTTTTACAAATCCCATCCAAAACTAAAATAATTAACAAAATTAACCTTTTAAAACTAAAAAAGGAATAAATCCATCCAATCAATAAGCTAAGTTGCTCAATTAAGTAAAGGCAAGTACTTAACACTCGACCTCTTGATTCTTTAAAAAGTAAACTGTAGTAAACAATCAAGTGACTAAATATAATTTTTTTAAACTAAAACAATAAATATACCATTACTCATTAATCTAATAAGGAACATAATATAAAAAATTAATCATCAAAATGCACTAAATCATCATCGTCAAAAAAAACGAATTCAGTCTCTTGTTCATTTATAGCCATTAATTGAACTTCTTTCACAATCATTTGTGTATCAACTGTGTCAATGTCTCTTTTCTTAGGTAGAATAAATTTTGTATTATCATTTCTCCCTTGACGCTTGAAAAAAGAAACTTTATATTTGTCTTTTACTTTTTCTATAATTTTTCCTACAAAGTACTTCACGTTCTTTTTCAATAAGTATCTTACTAATATATAATCATTAACATTGTACAAAATTTATATATACGTAGTCCCTTTGTATTATGTATCTTTTGTAGCCTTCATCAGAAAAAAAAGTTTAAAAAATACCTGCGACAATATTTCATTTACTCACCCTCCATATCAGGAAACAATTCAGCAATTTCCTTCCATAGCTTATTAAGAACATTTCTGTTCATATGATGATTGTGTTTACTTTGCCAAATAGGAGTTCTAGCCTGAACAGCACTAATAAACTCTTCTGTATTGAACGACATGATGAAAACGTGCTATCGATTCTAGCGACAAGTTCAAACTGGTTGAACTTACCTGACGTCGCGAGTGAAACGCGCGCGCCGCCGCTAGTTCGACATGAACACACACAAACGTCTCACGCGTTTGAAATTGCCGCGAGCGTACCGCGCGCGCCAATCGCTAGTTTGCTCGCTACTTAGACCGCACGTGCGTTTTGAACATGAACACTTGGATATCACGTCATATGTTCGATATTTCGTGACCGCGCCCGCCACCGCGCCCGCGAGTCAACGTGAACAAGCACTAAGCCTTGAAGACAAGAGTTTATCAAAGTCTATTACGTCTTCATCTTCATCACATACTTTATTTTCTTTTTCTGGTAATTCCAGAGATTTGTTCAGTGACTGTAGACTTTTATATTCTTCATAAAGTTCATTGAACCTGCGCAGACTTTCTGTTTTAAGTTGCTTCCCCCACATTGTCAGGTCAAAAGTCTGAGCCTTATGCCTTGGGTCTAAAATTAAAGAAGTACAATAAATCCAGTTGCTCTTCTTGTAATGTTTAAGCATTTTGTCTCGAGTTGCTTGGAAAGCTAGAATGAGCCTTTCATCCACTTCAGATCGATTAGGTTTCTTTATCTAGCAAGAGATTGAATGATACAATGACTAGCGGTAAAGTAACATATTTGTCTCCACCAAGTTTTGTACTTAAAAGTTTAAAGTTTATGTTTTTATACTCAGTGAAATAGCGCTAAGTCCTAGCTGCAAGACGCAAGAGTCTTGCAGGCTATGTCTTGTCCTTGCTCAAGTCTTGCACGGTCAGTCTTGGTCTTGGTCTTGGTCTTGTTAAAAAAACGCGGTCTTGTTCTTGGGCTTGGTCTTGCAAAAACGCGAGAACAAGACCAAGACTGCAAGACCAAGACTGAATTTGGGCAACACTATTTTGAAGTAAAGGAGAAGAAGCTTGCTTGCACTGGATAGAATCACATCATGTTCTTAAAATTTCTAATGCAACGCAAAATAAAGTTTGGAACTTGTATGGAGTCTTCGCCAATCGGTTGAACGAATCCCATACAAGAAAAGATGTAGAATAAAATTTGGTCTACGATTTCAAAATATAAAAAATCAACGTTTTTTTGTCTGTAATAATTTTGTTATAGTCAGAAAGATAATTAAAATTATGTGAAAAGGAAAGATTCCAATGATGGCAATAATTTTATTGTTATTCTTAACGTAACATCTTCTTCGACTCACTCACAAGTTTCTTCTTCCATGTCATTTGTTTCATTTTCTCCGTTCTCTTCTAAAAGCTGTATTTCTTCTACGTATATGTTAAATAAAACATTCTTGTAGTATGCCAAATAAGGTAACACCTTCCAGTTTTCAGCATAGTGAACTGGTTTTACATCAATGCCTTTTGAAATTGTAGACGGTTGTATTAGTTCTGTTTTTTTTCTTTTCGGCAAGTAGTTTGCCTTCTTTATTTTAAGGGAAAAAACCAGAACCTGTGTCAGAAGTATAATACGATTCGCAACGAATCATAACATCTTCCTGCGTTTTGGTCCGTCGAATAATGACACCCTTTTCCGTTAAAAAACCTTTCCTCATCTATAAGCACAATGAGTGCCATCATCATAGTTCACTATGCTTGGTATTTAGAACGTTTTGATATATGCCCCTTTATGTTGTTGAAAAGGAAAAGATATGTATTTATTTATGGTATTAGGAACATTTATAGCATTAATTACTTGGTATATTGCCTTTGATACACTTGAATGTGAGAAATGTTTTCTACAGTCAATAGTCTGGTACGATCCAGTAGCATAAAATGATAATGCTATTAAAACTATAAAAAAGGAGCTTTTAGGTATTTAAATAGTTTTAAATAGAGCATTAAACTGACCTTCGTGTGTATATCCAAAGAATCAGAACGTAATGTGAGTGACATGTGAGGTGTTGCCTCTTTTGTATGTTTATAAATTGTCGATCAGGCATACTGAAAGCCGAATTTGTCCTTGAATTGTAATTCTTATGCTTCGACAATATCCCACCCCTTTTTGTTGTTGAAAAGGAAAAGACATGTATTTATTTATGATACTAGGAACATTGATAGCATTAGTAACTTGGTATATTGCCTTTGATACATTTGAATGTGAGCCATAATGTTTTCTATTGTCTTCTGCAATAGTCTGGTGCGATCCAGTAGCATAAAATGATAATGCTATTAAAACTATGAAAAAGGAGCTTAGGTATGTAAATAGTTTTAAAAAGAGTATTAAAAATACATGAAAATTACTTCATCCAAATCGTAATGTGAGTGACATCTTCTTTATCTGTATAAATTGTCGATTACTCATACTGAAAGCTGAATTTCTTATACTTAAATTTTAACGTTTAAATTTTTTGAAAGAACTACAGTGTGGGCTATAAGGGTGTCGGTGGTTTCAATATATAATAAAAAAAACTACGATAGAGAAAAAAATATATATTTGTATTTTTCAAAAGAAATATTATTTAAATGATTGACTTCGACTGCTTGGCACTCTTGGAACCGAAGTTGAAGAGACCCCTTTGAGACTTTATATCCACAAATCCAGTAAAATCAACCCCCGTATGGTAGAAAGGTCGAGTTATATTTGTTCTAGCTGCTGATAAGTCTCCCGTTAATTGGTTATGTTTGTAAGGGTTTTGTCTTCTACAAATAACGCATTTTCTTATTCTCTTCTTCTCTTTCATAAACACTTGCTGATGTTCTGATATTCCCTTACGCACTTGTACTCGTAGTTCATGGCTGTAGCATAAGACGAGTTAGGGCTGGCGATTTTTTTTATGCCCTATTTAACGGTTCAGCATTTCGTCATAAATAAACATTTTTTCTAGGTTTTCAATGGACGATAAGCCTTTTTTGACCAATATTAAGAAATTAAACTATTCATTAAAAATTAAATCAAGAATTTAATTATCCGGTTGATGCAAGGCTGAGAACAGTTACAGGTGCTGCAAATCCGGCTCTGTTGCAGATATTGTGTAATATACAGCAGGCAATAATAAGTTTGTCCACTATTCCTGGATGATAGTGTAGAACTCTATGAACTAAAAGGCATCCGAAGCGACCTCTAAAATACCTATAGTTCTTTCTACATTATTCCGAGCACTGGCATGTATATAATTGTAATGATATTCCGGTGTTCTAGGTTCAGGATTCAAAAATGGAGTCATTATATATGGTCTTTACGCATACCCAGAGTCACCCGAACCAAACATGTATGTTAACTCCAAGAAGTAATAATTGAATCACACAATAGATAAATAATACAATACCTAATAAATACACATTTTCTTCACTATCAATGAGACTTTGTAGATGCTGGTTGACATTACTATTCGAAAATACAAAATTATCCTGTATTGCACCCCCAAATGTGACGTACACGTGAATAATATTTAAATCAGCATAATTTTTTATCTGAAATTGTTAAATCGCCTTTAATAATTGTCATTCATGTATGAATCACGATTATTATGGCATCTACCCTGAATATCAGAATAAGGCCCTTACAATAAGAATATTCTTGGCATGGCTTTTCTGCAATAATACCTCTCTTCATGTAGCTTAAGTCTTATCATTGCTACTAAAATGCCATCAATTTATTGATAAAAATGACTTAAAATTATAAAGTTTAAAATTATAGGTACACACAAAAAACATTACCTTTCTTTAAAAGCTTGCCGTTCATCGTGATTATGAGAGCATTGACCACTTGTAGCAATGCTCTAGAGTGCAGAGACAGATGGCTGTGATAAATATTAAAAAAAAAAGCTCTGGCACCGTTTCTCAGAACTGAATTCGATTAAATGTAGTCTTGTGCAGAAGTAATGATTTTAAAAGATTTAATGCGTGTAACAATTTTGCAAACTTACATCAATTTATGTTGAACTGGCTCCAACAAGTAGTTTGCCGGCGTATATTTACTCTGGAACTCCGTCCTAGATAATAATTTTCGTTTGCCTTAGTATTTCCCCGATATTTTTCTGCTTTGGGATATTACACATAGGTTCTTCAACGCGAGAAAGGTTAAGTGGTAATTTTAATGTGGAGTGAGCAGTGCGTCCGCCTTGTAATAGCGTTCCAGCAATCACAGAGGATGCGACAGTCAAAGCAATATCGCGGTTACTTCTGACTTTAGACGAAAGTAAATTTATAAGATAAATTTTACCTGTACGTCCCGGAGCATCTGGGAAAAATATTTTGCCCTTATTTTCATTAACAGCTTGCATTATTTGGTCATAGACTAATTTTTGTGCATCTGTTAGTAAAACTACATTTCTGTTTACCTGCTCTTGTATTAAAAGTATGTCGTAACTGGATTCCATTAATAGCTCCCTGTCCTCTAAATCTGCAAGTCTGTTTACTTGAGACAAACCGTACACTTTTAATGGTAGTCCACCTAATGCTAAACAAACATTTCTTCTCTCAGGTAATCTGCATTGTCCATTTGCTTGTAGTTCAAGTCGTCCTAAATAATCTTCTCAGAGAGTTTGTTTTAAAAGAATCCAATAAAAGTAACGAATCGGAAATTTGATAAAACACCAACATAATTGGGAAAAGCTCACGAATCCTCAACGGTGATTATTGCCATTACGACGCTTCTCCCATCGCTGCATGCCAGTGATCGTTTTCTTCGAGAAGACCTTGCAAGACAACTGCAACTTTAAAACCTTGCAAGCAAACTGAAATGTATGATATAGAATATCATTGAATGTTTTCAAAGATTGAAATGACGCTGGGCCTCATACTTCATGCAGAAGCATACGAAGGTGGCAACACTCAGTGTATTTTGGGTGCACAGTGTATGATTTTTTGACACTAGGCCAGCCGTCCGCAGCTATTTCTCTCTTCCTCCTTTCAAAACGATTATTGCTCGGCGACGGCTCCCAGCGTGAGTACCCTCATTTAATTGAATTGGTAATTAGTGATTCAATTGTAGGGTTTGTCTTCTCTATGTGTGCCGTGGACCACATCTTTTTTTCCAAGTCTTTCTTCATCTTATTGTAAAAAATTTTGAAAGATAAGAAGAAAAGAAGACAAAAGATAAAAGTGTCGTGATTATTATGAATATCTATAAAATATTGCTTCACGGTTTCAAGTCGGCGTCGCATATAATCGGGAGTTTTTCTTTCCGCTCCATCCTTCTTAAAATTCAGATAAAGCTTATCCAAAGCCTCTATAACCTGCTGTTGGGTAGCCAGGATATCTTCTATAGTAGACACGTTGGAAAGTAAGATATAAAAATAAAAAGCCTTACTTGGTCAGCTTCAACATCGCTGTGTTGCTAGATGATATATTCCGTAGATTTGATGAGATATGGTGTCCTTCTAAGGCACCGGGGTCGAGATGTAATTGTATCCACTGAAACCAGAACAACGCACACACTTTTTGCACACGCGTCCTGGTTCCGCTGTTTCACGATCCATTTCACGTTCCAAGGACCAATTTTTCGGGTTGGGATCAATTAAAGATATTTTTATAGTTACATAAAGTTTATTTAAGAGATTGAGATAAAGAACTTTAGAGACTTACACATTTTAATGATTTACTATTTAGTTACGTTATGGGAAAGTTCTTTAGTCAAATCGGCAATACGTGTCCCCGCGTGAATCACGGTGTCAGCGATGTATTAGGGATCCGTTCACGTAACTTATCCATCATCAAATTCTATAACAACAACATCAACATTAACAAACGCATTTTTTTAGATTTGCCACATATATTTGCAGTTGCAGTTGTGCCAAATATCTGACAGATCTTTGATATATTTAATTTTTTTGATGTTGTTAGTAGGACATTTTACTTCTATAACAGCAGATAATTTGGTGACAGGAACAGTCCACAAGGCTTAATTTTTCTTTTTAGTACCGTTTGTATTGACTTTATGACAGCTTATTCTAATTTTCAGGCAGTTTTGCTCCCAGGATTTAGGACACCAATGACTTATCTGGACACCTACTAACTTCAAATGCTTTCAACTCGACCATATCTCAGCTCATACCAATTGAGACTCCTGTATTGCTTCCTCGTGGTCTCAATTAAATCAATAGCTTATTTATTTAATTCCAAATTAAGCAAATCTTCTATAGCTTCGTTGCACATAGCTAAAATCAAAGAAAATTTTAAATAAACACCCAAAGGCCTTAAATTATGACATAGATTATTAGCAAGAAAGCTGGGAAATATGTATTGTTTTATATATGTAGATTAAAATTGTCTATTCTATACGCTGTTGGTTTAAGTAGCCAAGTCATAAACTCGGTGCGCTAAATCAGCAAATTCTTCAAGTGTACCCGTTCCTGGATGACCCGCCAAGACTCTGCGTGCCATAAGTGAGACGACTGATTCAAATAGTTTTGAGGAAGTCATTCGGGACATCAGATCCTGCCAGACTCTGCAGGTGTCGAAGAAATCGAGAGGGTTTCCTGTCTCCAAGCTCCTCATGCATCAACAGCTGTTTCAATTTCTTCTGATTAGATTCAGTAAGTCGTTTAATGAGCAGCGCTTTTAAGGTCTCGTATTTATTTTCATCAGGAGGTCTTTTGGTAATAAATAAAAATAAAATAAAATAAAGTTTGTTTTCAAAAACCAGATATCGCTTATACAACAGTGCCTTGTCCCCTGAACTAGGTAGTAACCTGTATCTCAGGGAACAGTGCCACCTCTTATATTAGTTGAATATAATAATAACTTTCTTAAGAATATTAATAGGTGGGATACGCACGCTCATTTTGAAAACTTCAGTATTGACATCTATCAATAATTTCCCCTCACTACTCGACCTCATGCCACGTGTTTTCCACGACAAAATACTTGTTTCATTGTTTCGAGTTATTGTCTATACCGTTTTTTGTCTAGGTTTTGTATTTTTAGGAGCATTTGAGCGTCTTTGGTAGTCTTCACGCTTGCGCCGCGAGCCTCAGATGTGAAAAGATCCTCTACCTCTAGAGTTTTGTTGCGTTGGCATATTTGAAGATTAGCCTCTACTTGGATGGAAGCAAGATTGTATGCAACCCGCGGGGTTGAGTTATTGGGGATATTTCTGGTTTTTCTTGGCTGTCGGCACACCTAGTTCTTCAAAATTGGGCCGAGATACCCCATTAATAAAAAAATACACTGATTGATGACGATATTTAGCCTCTGGAAGTCTGGAGGTCTGATCTACAATATTCTTCAATAATATCAAAACAAGCCCTTAAGTGTAATAATATTTGAAATTTGAAAGGAAATTTTCAAGGTGTTAAAAGAAGAATACATGAAAGTAAGTGTTTAAAATTATTTATTTTAGAAAATCATACGTTATCATAATTGTAGATATTATGTATGATGGAATAGTCTAATCTACTACTTCCTACTTTTCCTGCGGATTCTGTATTTGCCCAAGTACGAGTCCATTAAATCTACACCGCCTATATGTGCGTTGTATTCTTTCACAACCTTTGGACACTGTATAAATTTCTTCCTTAAATTCATATCCTTTAATAATGTAAGCGCTGTTGAGTGGCAAGAAAGAATGATTTGATTATAAGTACAATTTACAAATATTAAGTAACTAGTAAATTGAGGGCACGTCGTGGATCCCAAAAAAAAAACAATTTAATTTAAGAAATACTTTAATAATCAAATTACAATATAAGCTTATATGCTAAGTCGCAGTTGTCGACCTGATATGAGGATGTCGAGCAAAAAGCCTCGTACCACTAAAGATGTTCCTTTTATATGATGTGCGGGTGTAGCGCGCGGGATATATGGGGGGTAAGGAGAGTGTAATGTACATGTAACAAACTTAATAAAATTATAACAACTTACCTAGTCTAAGTCTGTCCATGTCTCTATATAAGGTAAGGTCACCAAATAAAGCCTACCTTATTTTTTTTATTACTTAACTAGCAGGATTATAATAAAAATGCACTGGTTATTTGAAATACTTATATATATTTATTAAACTTTGTAATAAATGAAACAAAAATGCTTTAGAAACAAAACTCACACTTCTGTGAACACAACTAAAATATCACTTTGGCCTTATTGAGAACCCTGTGTCTTAATAAAGCCTTAATAAAAACAAGTAAGCATTCAACTTCTTAATTAATAAAAAATGTTTTCAATACTTATATCAAATGTAATGAGATCCTCTCAATCATATTTGGTCATTCCAGATCACACTTAACGAATCTCTCTATCTATATTAATCAGCCTTTTTCATCTTTTTTTTTAACAATCTCCTGGACAGTTGTAATGTTAATGAAACCACGTTTCAAGGTGTAGACTTTAATATGCCTCTGGATTACAAACTTATAAACTTATCTGTAGGACGTGACACAAGCTAATGCTATTGCTTGAGGCGCCATCTTGTTCCCAGTGTCAGGGTTTCCGTGTTACAATGTTCATTCTACAACAACAGTAAAATATTTTCCCATCGGGTGTGAGTCCAACACAGCTCATGGTACCAAACGCCACAAGCAAGACATCAACTCTATCTTCTTTACAAGCTGGACAGTACCAAGAAGATGAAGAAGATTTGTTATCGTGACGTTTTGGTTTAGTTTTAGGCTGTCGTGTAGCAGCCACTGCAGGTTGTGCACATGTACAGCCAGTAACTGCTGATTTTGTGTTTATCTTTATTATGGAAGAAGAACCAGATGATGTACCAGGTGATGTGGAATTCTTAGCATTGTCACCAAACAAATCTTTCGTTACTTCTTGGGCCATGTAATCTAGAGACTTCTTTCGTGGAGCAGTCGGTTTAACTTTAAATTTAGGTGTGGGTAAAAATTCATGAACCTCACACGTGGTTGACTGTGTGAGGTGGCAATAATAAACCTCCACGTCCAGATTTTATATGAGGTCCAAAAAAAAAATGAGGTATAGCAATTGACACGTTTCCATTGATTTTGGATGCATTAGTATAAATTAGTTTATAATCAGTATATTCAGATAATGCCTTGTAGACTTACACACAGACTTATGTCTGCTAATTAAAAGAAGAACAGATTAGGTTATGTTATAATACAACCCGGACATTTTGTTTTGTAGGTTGGTACTTAAATTTTATTATGGAACAGCTGATTATTCGCAATTTCAGAGTTGGTACGTGCTTCTCGCGCAAAAGATAGGTGCATACTGACGAAGATCGCATCCGATCACGCCATACACGTGCGATATATCGAACGATGTCCAGATCGCGATCGATATTTTCGGGGTTGCCTGTTGCGATCTCCAATCGATCTGTTACGAGTCTCCCTAGATTTGGGCTTTTAAAAAAAACAAATTTTTTAATTAGCGAATATAATGAGAGGCAGCCGTCTTATTAGGAAGGATGTTGGATTGTGACTGACTGGGAAGGTCTATTAAAATGGGAAATTATGAGTAGGATGGTTTTAAGTAGGGTGAGCATTATACCATACAGAGTACGGATATAACACCTCCCTGGGGTAAACTAAACTTCAGGGAGTGAGAGTTGAAGTTTAGGAGAAGACGAGTTAAAGATTAATTCTAACTTTAGCTAAAGGAATGGGGGTATCATTGGACCGGCGTTTGGATCTTGGGTTTCATCTGGAATGGATTCAGCTGGGACAGGTTGGGAAGGCTAAGCAAGGAGATGAGAAAGGCGACTGCCGATTTTAATGAGTACAAAAAACTTAAAAATAACATAATTAGCATTATAGATATAATTAAAACTAATACGGAAGAGTGTACCTCATATTTCAAAATGTTGATTTAAAATTTTGTCAGCACTTTCAGAAATAGTTTTAAATTTTAATTTTTATTCCGAGGAAAATACGTCCAAATTCATATCCTTTAAATATATGGGAGGTTCATTACTCTTAACTGATATAAATTTATTTAGATTACAGCATGCATCGGTTATTATTATATTAAATTCGGGTTTTACAGTGGTAATATTGATTTCAATCGTGTTAAATTTAGGTACTAGCCGGGTATTCTGACTGTAGGTAATACAATTATTTGGGATAAAGGCAATACCTTGTACCTTGCTGTGCAATAATTGTTCGACCAGAAAATAGGATGCGATATTGCCACACACATACAATCCATCGTCGATTTTAACATCGAACGACGAATCGTTACAATAATCGTCCCGTTTGTGGTCACCTTTACACTTGGTTGATTATTGGAGTAAGGTGCAAGTTCTTGGTCTGGCTCGCTGTTAGGTATCTCATCAGATATATGATTAATGTCTTCACCACTATCACTATCAGAAATATTTAGGTTTTCTAGTGACGATGGTATGGTTGGTGCATCAGACTCGTCAACTTCTTCGTGGTTTGTGTTCAATGTACCGTCTTCATCTGAACTTGTTTCACTTCCTACATCTGATGTAGCCTTAATTTGTGGCACTAGTGCCAGTAGCCTTGATGCGCGTGATGTTTGTTTGAAGACCTGCAAATAATATTATTGTTAAAAAATAAAAATATTATTACATAAAGGAAACAGCGCATATTAGGTCATATAATTATATTACAGTTAGTTTTCTGACTAACTGGCAGAGTCCAATATAGTTGAAACCGTCGAAACACGACACCACGGGGCCACTCTTCGCTCATGGTCGACAGCTGAGAGGTTGGTACACGCACAACGAATGCATTAAAATTCAAATTGCGCGCGGTTCCAGGCATTCGACCCTCACGACTAACTTAGTCTTCATCCGCACGTACTCCACTATTTCAGATGTTTAGGTGGAGTGATACAGGCGGGACACGTGCATCGATATAGCAGGACGCAGCAGACGGTTGTCCAGTTCCAGTCAATGCGGTATCACATTCGTTGGAGGAAGGCTTTCTCTTTCTTTTTTCTCTCCACCTTTGTGAAGCCTTCCTCATCGGGTAGATGATTGCTAGCACGGCGTGCGGAGTCTAGGTGTTTAACTAGAAATACCTTTTCGGTGTTATCCTGGATATGCCGTTTTGCGGGAGGTTTGGCAGGGGCAGCCGCGTAGCCGCTCGATGCTGTTATGCGTGTACGTGTCACCGGGGGAGGCGCGGGTCGGGCGGGGCGCGGTATGGTGCGGTCAATGGCTGGCGATGTCCATTAGATGTTGCAGGTCCGTAGGCTTCATTATGCTTATTTTCATTATATTTATGTTGCTGGAGTATGTAGCGGAACTTTATGTCTTCAAAGGTTCAATGACGGCTTTAAATTGAATAAACCACGCTTTGGGATATTCGCGCCAGAATGGTAGAAGTCTGGACTGCACGGAGACAGCGCTGATATATTCTTGGCTTGACTGGTGCCATGTTGCTTTCTGTGGGATATTTCTTCCTTCTCAGCCATGGTTAACAGAGCGTGTCTTCAGAACGACAATCGGGGTGTATAACTCCTATAAAAACTTTACATGATAGTTAACTTTGGAAATCCATTCATCTGAAATACGATTTGGTCTAGGTATTTGATGTTTTCCACGCTCAGACTTATAAGGTACTGTTACGGGGTGGGTTCTTGAAAGCTTTTAAAAAAAGACTTTATTGATTCAAAACTGTATATTTTTAAAATACAATTTTCTTATTATAATTAAAAATGATATGTGCCCACAACGAAGTCTAAAATCGGTCTGATTAAAAAAAGATTAATTACGAGTATAGAAATAAAATGCTTACCTTAGAATTTAGAATGAGGTAAGCCCAATGAAAAGTAAGCGTTTATACATGTATGGCTTGGCCAAAGAATATGTTATATAACAATTCCCCAGTTGAGATTAATCATTACAGATCAAGGAATGTACCTGAATTGAAACTTCGTCGGGAGCATCAAAAATACACCTTATTAAACTAAAATAATAACAACAACACAATGAATTTACTTTGATTATATACTTTATATATGACGCATCACGTAATGAGCGCTTAAAAAAAAACTGGCCAAGTTTTACATGCATGACCTCCTCTGGGTCCGTGCTATGTGGCAGGCCTCTCACGGCGATCTTGAGTGGTCTCGTTTTCAGTGGTGTGTAGGAATGCCACGACACCCCTTCCACGCTGCTGAGGTAGTCTTGAATAGTCCGGTACTCGTCTGCGCCGGACGGGATGAAGCGCATACCTTTACCGTACGGCCGTGCGTTGGGAGTCCGACCGAGCCTATCCCTGATCTCTTTCAGGTGCTTGACCCAGTCGGGGAAGTGCTCCACCACAATAGGTGGGTATCGCTCCTTGAGCGGGGGCGTCAGATGGTGGCGTCGGTTGACGCGGATGTTCGGGCATCGTCTTCGTGCAGGCCCTCTTGGGCTCGATAGCTGGTTCGTCGCTTGTGCGTGGACGGCGCACTGGCAGCGGCGTGCTTTGTGTGTGTTTTTAATTTACTTAAATCTAAAATATTATCATAAAAAGAAATTCTTTTACCTCTAAAATACCCGCTTATTTTTATCTTTTAAAAATAATAGTAACTCGAATCCAAACCATTTTGACGGAATTTCTTCTGCTCCTGCCCCCGATCTAGGTTATCTTAATTCTCTTTGAAACTGTCCAATTAATCTTCGCATCTTTTTTCAACAACACTTTTCTGTATCGAACTTACTAGCCAAATACATCCATGCGTCGTGTTCTTTGTTGCGATTCTTAAAATGTTCAGTTGTCGAATCCCACAATTCTCTTTTTTCTTTAAAGTACTCTATCAGTAATGCAGTTCTCTTTGATCCACTCTATTTTAAAAATAACCAAAAATTTAACACGTCTATACTCGTCAAAGCCTACTTGAACACTGACGCCTCCGCCCCGCCCGCCGCTGCGCCCGCGCTATCATACGTGACTAAGTTATATAACATGTTGTACATATCAATAACATGTTACTAAACCACGTTTTATAACATTCAGTGTCATTATCTAAAACATGTTATATAACAGTGTATAACATGTTTTGTTACATAGCCTGTACGCACCGTTATAAATGGCTTGTTTATAATTGTGGACAAGTCCACGCACCATAGAAACTTGTGCATGATCTGCAGATTCTGCCATTCTTTGTAAACCATTATCGAATAGACCTGTTATGTGGTCTTTTCTGTTATTATAATTTAAGTAAGCCTTTATTTTCATCAAAAAGTATGACAAACAACTTTTCGGTAAGTGTCATATTCTCTGCTCTATTTTTTAAATTGTTGAAAACAATTGAGTTGCATCCAGGTTTCAAATTACACCTCTGGAGTAGCTTGATAAGAGTTTGAGATGCAGGTAAAGTTTTTTCTCAAAATCCTATATGCCTTTGGACTTTGTTTAAAAATAGACAGGGCTGCAATTTTCTCCAATATTGTAAAACGCCTTCCCTTTTTAACTGTAAGTTCATGAGAAGTTTTGCAGTCATTGAACAATTTTCGAGTGTGTCTATAACTGCAGGCTTATTTACTAATCTTTGCCTTCTTTATTTCAGCTGTTTGCCTTTTAGCTTGACTTTTTAATTTTAAAATTCTTTCTCTGGCTGCTAATATTGTATGTTTCAGCACTGGCTCTGCCCTAGTGAGCTTTTGTACTTTACTGCAAACTCTCTTCACTGAAACAGAATAAATTTGATTATTTTGTTGTTTAGAAGAGTTAAATATAATAGAAGTATTAAGAAATCCTGCTATTTCTTGCTGTAAAGGATGCAAAATATCAAGCTGTCATTTCTACTTTCCATGTAACACGGATGGGCATTGTAAAATGTGTACCTACTGAATGGACTATGGACGAATTTGTCAAATATATTGAATTCCCAGGCGGTGTAAGTAAAGTTTTAAAGGCTCGAAGACTGAACAAGAAGAACAAGATTGTTCCGGGCAGTTTTATCAATTGCATAATGATTCCCTGTACAATGCAGGCATGCCCCTTCTGACTCCGTAAAAGGGCAACTAAGTAACTAACGTAAATGTGTTTGAGTGCATTTATAGCAACGCTCTTTGGAACGGCACTGGTCTCGCACATGACCAAATCGGCAACACTTGAAGCACTGTATTGTCGGGTACTTATATATTTCCACTGGTAAGGAGTTATAGACGCAGTATATTTTCTGAGGTAAAACTTTCCCTTGAAATGTAAGTACAACAGATTGGTTTGGAGTCAATGTAATAAATGACTGAGGTTATATATTAATGATAAATAGTAAATACCATTCCAAGTGGGAAGGCATTGAAATTCGGTTTAGTTCGGCTTTAAAAGCCTTAAGTTGAGTGCTAGCTTTAAGAAGAGAATCAAGATTATTAAATTCTTTCAACTTTTAGTGTAGCGGCGTGCAGGGAGATCAATTAAAGAGTTCAGCCAAAATAAATATTATATTTTTTTTAAGTTACACAAAAATACACTACACTAATTATAAACTAATTTACGTGGGTCGGTGGCGCGAGTTACGGGACAACTGGGGGGCGACGCTATTCGAATGCGCGACGTGACTAAAAATTCTGCGTCAGCACAGCACCTACAATATTCCCCCCTTTAAAAAAAAAGTGAAACATTTTTAAACAATTATCTTTATCTAAGTAACTCGCACGACGAACCCTAACAATTCTGCTGACAGAAAAAATATAACAATGTTAAAAAAATACGCGATTAGTCCAAAAGTCGGTGAAACACACGAACATTTTTAAAATCGACATTCACATATAAAAATAACTATTCTGCAGCCATGATGTTTGATGTAACGTTATGATATCCTCTCTTGGCATCATTGCGGCCATCTGCCAACAATCCAATCTAAGAAAGTCCTACGATCGAACAACATAACATTACATACAAACAAACATTTTAAATGTAAAGAAACATTATTAATTAAAAAATATACGTAATGTATAATCTTAAGGTAACAGGTACCTAATACATTAACATGCAAATAATATCCTATAAATTAGGAAAAAAATATGTAATTAAATTTTTTTTCCCGTCTCTTACACTATGACAATATAATAACAATTTATGCAGCGTCATACAATTAAAATTTAATAACACGCCAAAGAGATAATAACTTACACATTTGTTAATACACAACTTTATTCAATTCTCTTGGTATTTCCACATGGTGTTGTTCATAACTTTTTTTAAACCTTTTACTAGCAATTTTAACACTATTTCTCAAGAAGCACTTGCCATATATTGTCCTCATAAAATGTTCTTGTCATATGATTCATCTATCTGCATCTAAAGCTTGTCTCAAACTACCGCGAAATGTTGAAGATTTTTTGCGTTCCGTTGGAGCTCATTTCAGCCGAAGTTCGCAGCGTCAACTTAAATTTATAGAATTTCAAGAGTTCTTTCATGTGGAAATACATAAAATTTTGGCTTCAGCACAAACGCGTTGGCTATCTTTAAAAGCGTGTGTAGACAGAATTCTAGAACAATACATTCCATTGAAAGCCTACTTCACAGAATCAGTATTTTCAGATCCATCAAAGACTACTGAAGATATCTTGACGACAATGAATAACTGATTTACTATAATTTATCTAGAGTTTATGTCTTACGTATTGTCTTTAGTGACAGATTTTAATACTAAATTCCAGAAAGAAGCATCACTCCTGCACACATTAAAACCCGAAGTGGAAAATCTCTTAAGGATACTGTCGTCAAACTATCTAAAAATGAGTAACATCAAATCCTTAAATCATATTTTTAGCGCCGAGTTCAGAAATATTAAATATTTTCTGAACTTAGAGGACCTGTATATTGGTATAAAGGCGACTGAAAGTATGAGATATTTGAATAATGATGGAAATGTACCCCGTTCAAGTATTTTACATATTTACAGAACTTGCCAAGAATTCTATATTGAATTGACATCCGACATAGTCAAAATATTGGACTTTTCGGACGATCTATATAAAATAATACCGATTGTGGATCCAGTACATGCACAAAAATTTACGGTTAAAACTTTGTTACCTGTTCTGGAGCGATTTCCAATATTAACAAAATTTGTATCGGTCCAGCAATTAGATAATGAATGGCGAGCTCACGCCATGATCGATTTTGCCCAAAACGAACTTGATGCGTGCGACGACGCTGAAAGCTATTGGCGAAATTATTTAATCTTAAAAATACTTCAGGACAAGATTTGTTTCCAAATTTAAAAACAATGATGCGGTTATTATTGATACTTCGATTCGCTAATGCATCAGTGGAGAGGAATTTATTTAAAAAATACAAAAACCGATAATAGAAACAGACTAAACACTAACAAAATTATCTCCTGTTATGGGGCAATGGCAACACTTGACTTTTTTGTATAATTTATTTGACACACGTATAAA
>LQNK01000583.1:354683-411755 GCA_001586405.1 Phoebis sennae | reverse complement strand
TATCTATACATTATAATATATCATTGCTCATCTTCTTATATATAAAAATGAATCGCGAAATGTGTTGGTAAGCGCATGACTCAACAACGACTGGACCAATTTGGACAATTCTTTTTTTTAAATGTTCGTTGAAGTTCAAGCATGGTTTTTACGGCGAGAAAAATTCGAATTGACGGGTCCACGCCAGCGAAGCCGTGGGCGGAAAGCTAGTCTCCAATAAAATAGTATGGAAATTCTTGTTTAATAAAATGGGTTGTCACAAAGACAGTATGAAAAATACAAAGTCAGTGCAAAATCTTGATCGCGTCCGCAACTAGTATCGCGTGACTCGTCGTATTGGTCTCTTTTGCGTCGCGTCTCTTACACATGTCTAAAAGGCCCTCTACACGGTCGGGACCAAGGTGACCTTGGTCGGATCCGACAATTTTTGTATTCGTTCTACACAGTCGGGCGTTTGCTCAACTTATCATTAACCGACTTTCAAAAAAAGGAGGAGGTTATCAATTCGACCGTATTTTTTTTAATGTATGGTGCCGCATAGCTCCGGCGTTTATGGACCGATTTGGAAAATTCTTTTTGCATTCGAAAGAGTAGAGTTCCAGTGTGGTCCCATAGAAATTTTATGATGCGGTTTGTCCCCATCGTGTAGAAGGCCTTTAAAATACCTATCTTTTTACGTTGTACAAATGACAAATTTGTCATTTTTTAGTAGCGTAATGTGCGAACGTCAGTTGCAAACTAGTCTGCAACAAATCTTCGACTCGAGTCGCGTATCTTTCTAGTCTCGTAATGGGAGAAGGGCCTTAAAATAAATTGATTGAAACTATTTCAATATTGTAGACCAGTCGGTGAACCTACCGAGCTTTTTATCCATATAACCGGATTTTCAGAACTGCCGGATTTGCGGGTAAGAAACTTTGTTTTTTAACGTACAAATATCAATGAAATATGAGACGTAACAATATGTTTTAGGTCTTACCCAAAACAATAAATCTGCATGACGCGGTTGTAGGCGAGAGCGTTTCGTTTGCAATAACGCTGTATAATTACGGATCTTGTTATTTCACATCGAAACTTTACCATGTAATAGACGGCATGGGAGACGATTATCATGGAGACAAGTTTGAAATAGACTCCAATGTGGTAAAACGATTTTTTTCCTTATTTCTTGAATTACTATTTACAAACAAATCAGGTGATATTTACTTTTAACGTACGCGTATATACAATTTTATTGAATAAATCTTCCGGTTAAGTAAAACTTTACCAATTTGTAGAATAGTCTAAAACCTTCAAATCACTGCGAGGTGAAAATGAAGGCAACTGCTCAAGGTGCTGGTTCAAGACAAGTGGATATAAAATACACCGTGCTCTTCAGAACCGAGTTCGATGAAGTTGAGGAGATACAGCCTATTAAGAAAACCATTTGTGTCGTTTGGTACGATGGAATCTATCCAACGATTAAGGTTAACAATGAGTGTAACCAATCTTACAATAAATTATTCACGTCCCATTTTAAACAATTTGTTATAATGCTATTGCAGATTAAACGCACAATATCTGTGAAATGTCCAGTTATTTTGAGCAATCATTGTGTTTGGAATATTGTCAATGTGAAAGAGTAAGTGAGATGCTGATTTTTAAGTATTTGATATACCAATGCGATTTAAAAAATCTTATTTGCACTTAAGAGCTTACACAGTTCGCTACTAGGTAGCACTAATCCTTGTTGGCATAATATTTGGCAGACTTAACAAGGCTTTAGAAGACTGTAGACCGAGAAGACCATTAAACGTAAATCTATACGCCCCTGACTTATGCATACGCTCCGAACCTGTTGAGTTAATTCTCATCATGGGCTGTGTCTACCAAGTGCCAGTGCCTTGGAGCTTGAGAAGGGAGAAAATATGCGACTGCGAGATGGTCGAAGTACAAAAGGGCATATCAACATACGTTATGAAGCATACGTGTGTCCATAGACCATTAGTGGAACTGTCTCCCAGTAACGGAATTGTTTCGGTTAGAAGATTTCTTCTTACTTTCATTTTTTGCGAGGCTTATGGTATATTGGCCTATAAATACCGTAAAATAAGCAACGTTGTAACAAAAAAGGCAATTTCAGATAACATTTTTTATAGTCTAAATTTATTATGACATGATTAAATTGAAAGCCGATAATGTACATTTTTTGAAGCATTAGTAGGCAAAAAATCCTCATTATTTTATTTTAATTTTAGCCCGAAAATCCAGGACTATTGAATCTGAAACTACAATACTGCCTGGAAGGAAAAAATACTCTATGCTATGTGTTAACAATGCCTAATCAACGAACAATAAACATATTCATCAATATCTTCACGCATTTAAAGTCCAGAGGCGTTCTCACGCCGCTGCGACGAAACGTCGAAAATAATGAGTACCTGACCATATTGGACTGTGGGAGAGTGCCTATTAATAACCTAGACCCTGTTATTCGAGTAAGATAAGTTGCAACTTTCGTGTTATAGACGCTTAATTACAGTGGTACTTGGACTGTTAACTGGACTGTACTTGATATACCGTAGTTGTTCGCGATGCTAAGACACAATAAATAACAGGATAGAAGGTTTTTATTTCATGTAGGCGAAGTGGAATTGGACAGATTTTGTGTTTTTCGTCTAGACTAGCTTCGATGGTAACAGCAAATGTAACAAAAAAATAAACGCATTGCTACAGAGTAATTCCTGTCAAGGGATGACTTACTATCTTATACGTGTGTAAAATAAAGAGTATATTAAAACCCTTCAATCGTAGCAATATTCCAGATTGTATGGCTTTACAACCCTACGGATGTATTCACAACATGGCGCCTTTTGCGCGGGAACACGATCACCCCTGACACGGTTATACGATGCCTGCAATATTTTGCTGAAGTGCCTCCCTTGGATAAATTGGCTGTCCCGTTTGCATTTATGCCTACGGAAATGATCGATTATGAGGTGATATTCAATAATCAATTGTACTTTGCAGAACATTTTGTCCAAATTTAATAGAGATAGGAAATAGTATATTACGGGAGAGGATTCCAGGCTAAATCATCTGGCTTATGGAGCCGATCCATAAATATCGTTTTATTCACAAACACCGTGCTTCTCAAAAAAATATATTCGCACAACACGGTTTCCTTGTCTATTTACTTAGCCATTTTATGGAATGAAAGCGTTATTTGTTAGGGTGTTTTTACAACAATAATCAAACGGCTGCATTTTGTAATAACGGATACGATAAGGAATCGACGAACAAGTGATTACTACAGATAATGTAATTCTCGTATACTATTCATTACTATGACTCACAAATTGTTGACTCTACAGTGAAAACGTGTATTTCAGTTGGTATTTTTCTGCTCCTTTGGCTACGACATAGTCAAGATATTGGTACGAGGACAAGGCGGATTACCTTATTGTGTCGAGACGAGATTGGATATTCCGAGCTATGTTGAACAAGTTATTCGATCTGCGTATACGGAGAATATTGTATGCTTCATAGTATTATTTAGTTTACCTATTGAAATATAGAACTCAGTAATCATGGACTTGTAGAAAATATTAGTCCATCTATTGATTAAAAATCAAACCCCTAAGCTAATTGTCATGAATTTTAGCTATAGAGAAACTTAACTACATAGGTACACTTTCAGGAAGAAGTTGTAGAAAAAAAATCTGTACTAACTTAAAGAAAAACAAACACAAGATTATATCACTTAAAGAATCTAGCTAACTACTAGTTTATATTGTTAGTAATAGTAATAACGTATTTTAAGGTTTATTTATCAAAGGATCATATAACTTTGCCAGTAATGCCAACCCATTCATTGTCAAGAGATGTAATAGCCATAAACAATGACACAGAGCATGTTCTACGTTTTATTTGGATGCCGTAAGTCCCTTAATTCAAATTACATTAACAGTCGAATATAATATATACTCGTGAAAAGGGCTCGCGGACGGGTTTTTAAAGGATTATATAAAAAGATATCACCAGTATAAAAATATAGAGATAGATTCTTATCTATGGATATTTTTAACATCACAAATTCCTATAATAAGTAATCGTCATCGTTTTTAGGGAAAGAATAGCGAATATAGTAAACATAGTGATGACGCCTTGGTGGGGCGTTCTGCAACCGAAATCCTCGGAATGGATTACTATGACTGTTTACACTCTACAAGAGCCTGCCACATTTACGTAAGTTATCTGTAGGTGCTGCATGATATATATTCCTTTGTACCGGCACATTTTATAATATATTCAATTGAATTGTGACTTTACATGGTGATGGTATTGAGACGACTGAGGTGGCAAGCTATAAGCGTATGTGACCTAAACTTACATGTCGGCAATTCAACAAATATGTAGACGCACATTGTTTCGCTACATATCTATAAAGTATATCTATGAGTATTCAATTTTGATATTAAAATAGATTTAGAATACTATGAATTGTCTACACGTAATAAAAAATTTGAATGATAATGATAATGATGTTCTTTTGTTTGTTTGTTTGTTCGTTTTAAGCACAACGATTGCATGTGAAATTTTGGATTTAACTGAGCGTAGGCGCTACCAGCGCAACGAACTATTGAGGAGAAATAAAACTGAAAAATGTAATCAGGAATTTATTATAACGGAGGAAGGATTGTTTCATCCCGTAAGTTTGGATATGGCGGCGTGTCATTCATATAACAAACGATTAACTATGACTATTTAATTATTATTCTAAATACACATTTTTAATAAGCTTGATTAATAATTATCTGGGAAAACAACATACTGAAATATCTATGAACAAATCAATCCGTCTACAACACCCCACATGTAAAAATTCCGTCCACACTCCAGCCGTCTGGATTGTAGGGCGTGCCAAAAAAAGGGCATACAAGCATACGCTCGAAAAACATTACCCTTCTTTTGTCACAGTCGGGTAAATACTAAATTCATGCTAATGTAGCTTGTTGTGTTTTTTTAGTATTACAATAATTATTCTTATCTATGAAATACTTTTAAGGGCATAAATGATTTTCCACCGTACGTTCTCGACCTCAAAAAACCTCAACCTTCCTATCTCTCGATGACTGTTTCTGTATCGTCAAAAGGACAACGTGACGGTGTCCCAAGAATGCTACTAAAACAAATGTGGGAACAGGTATCATAATGTATTTAAGAATAATTGTGGGGAAAGCTATAGCTAACAAATGGCAAAGAGAAATAGAGCGTCAGGTCAGCAGCAAAAAGGTCTTGAAAAACAGACGGAGTACGTGATCCTATAAGAGTTCCGCTTTTGTCCCTTGGATATCTCCAAGGGACAAAAGCGGAACCTTAAAACGTAGGTGAGTAAAATCCTTACGTATAAACCAATTGTACTAGAACAACTAATGCCCAGTCAATTATTATTGACGATCGTTTTGCTTACGGACAGTACAATATCCTACTAGGCCTAAGTCTAAAGCTATAATAAACGTGGCATTAACATAACTACCAAACCTTCTTTCCGATTGATTGATTATAACCGCTCGTTAGTGAAAACGATTCGTATCTGTTATACTATGAACTTGCCTTACAGGTTCTCTAATTTTGATTCTCCACTTTAGGCACCGCCCTACGATTTGATGTCATCAGACTTCAACGACTACGGCTCCTCGGGGGCGGGCACCAGTGGCAATAATATGACAGTCGCAGATATTATTCGCATCATTGATGGAATACTTTGGTGAGTGTCTTTATGCTATGACGTGTTCTTATTTTCTGGTAGTTTAACTACCTGACGATGATGTACGAAACCGGTCGTGTTTAGATAAATAAATCTTTATTGTAAAAAGTGTTAATATACTGGAATTGAAAGTATAAAAATGTGTTTGTTTTTAAATGAAAGTGTTCTCATTATCTATGATTCCGCAGTTTCACCCGCGTATATATCGCGTTTCTGCTGGATTTTTAGGATAAAAACTCTGTACCAAATTTCATCCAAATCGGTCCTGTAGTCTCGGAGCCTATTCAATACAAACAAACAAATCTTTTCTCTTTATAATATTAGTATAGAAAATGGCGATCAGTGAAAGTTTTTCTCAAAACTTATATGTATCAATTTTTCAAATAAATGCGTGAAATAAGTGACATTGCCTATCTGTGTAATTCCAGGGATGCCATGCACAGCAAAATGTTTAAATATCACTTGAAATATTATTCCAAGGAAGATATACCCACTTATGGACAAATAGTAAAGGTGATGGAGACTGATTCAAAACAGAAGCTGAGTAGACGGTAAATAAGAGTTTTTTAGTATTTCCAGTGACTATTAGCAAGTTATTATTGATTTTATATATGCACAAAATCTGCGAAGTATATGTCTCTTCACTCTTGTACTGAGAGTAAAGAATAGACATTTTTTATAAACCTAAATTTTAGTTAAAAATATATAGCCGCCGCAAATTGCATTGTATTTTTTACAAATACACTGCAGTATGTAAATTAATAAAAAAAAACAAATCTGTTCGTTATTTCAGGGTCACTTCAGGGATATGTGACGCCATCGTGAATAAGGCGGTGTTTCACGTGTACAATCTCAATTCAAAACGAGAAATGACTATACTTGAAGCAGAATAGTATTATTGTTTAATTTATAGCAAATTAGCTTAATTTAATATTTTTTAAATAAATTACTTATATCTTAATCTGTACCTCTGTTCTTATGCGGGCAAAATTTTTGTAAAAAAAAGAACGATGCACGATTTTTGATGATTCCAAAAAAAATTCAGGGCTGTCCCAAATAATATATACATTGGGAAGTAAAAATCATGGCTTTTTAAAGTGAGTGTGAGAGAATTCATGTTTTGCATTATAAGAAATAACCTTTATTTGTGAAAGGAAACATTTAAAATGTAATAATATGTA
Organism: Phoebis sennae; assembly: GCA_001586405.1. Taxonomy (NCBI): domain Eukaryota; kingdom Metazoa; phylum Arthropoda; class Insecta; order Lepidoptera; family Pieridae; genus Phoebis; species Phoebis sennae. The sequence continues at coordinate 404,825 of LQNK01000583.1, read as the reverse complement.
TTACAATACATATCGATGATACTCTGTAAATTTTCTACAAACAAAATTTTCGTCATCCTTAAAAGACGTGTCCCATAATACGAACGGAAAATGTGTATATTTATCGAAGGAGTTTTGGGACGCTGTCTATGTGACAGTTTCGTGCAACGACTGTATAATATATTCTTTAGACTGTGGTAATATTGAATAAAAACCATAACGCTTGATTGATAGCATATAATCAAACAGTATCAAAATTATCACAGCAGAATAACACTTAATCTAGTATCTTATCCAACTTCAACTGTAGTTTCTTAGGTTTAGGGGTATTTATAACGGTAACTGCTACTCTGTCTCCAAGTTTGGGAGTCTGATTGCCGCCCAAATTACTTCGATGTATGAGCCCGTTGTCACCTACACCGCAGTCTACGAAACATCCGAATGGTACCACGTTACGTACCACACCTAAAATAAAAAGAAAATATGAACATAATACTATTAAAATGTCTTTTCAGGGGTTGCACATCTTTTTGTGACACTAATGAACTTTGTGTAACACGAACGTACACGCATTGAGAAATTTATCTAAGATTAAATCAAAATTTACTGGTGTCACAGCTTCAAGGCACTCTTAACTTTTGGGCATAGTTTGGGAACCGCTGCTCTTTTATATCTTCCTAGTCTTTTGTAGAATTTCATATGCCTTATTTGATCTTATTAATTTGAAACGAGCGTTTGATGATTATTATGTATTCATCAACATGTATTTTTGTAAAAAGGCATCTTTAAAGTATAAGTGTCAAAACTACACATGCATTATTCAAAGTTACTTTAAATCAATCCGTTATCACATAACCTATCTGGAAGTGTACGGAGGAGAAACAGAAAATTATATGCCTTACCTTAAATTTATCCTTACACATGCCAATTAAGTCGACAGGATAATTCCGTAGAAAAAACTGTAAGCCAATTTACAAATAAGTATTATGGCAATACCTGTCAAAGTCGTTCCTGCAACCAGTTGCTCAGTAGTTTGCACGGTCAGCGAATACACCGGCCTACAGAACGTGATCACATTGTCCTCGTACGACTTCTGTTTAAACGCGGTGATGATCAGCTCCAGCGTGCTCACGTCCGTGGCCAAGTCTTTACTGATGGATACCTTGTCGATGTTGCCAGTCTTTCTCTCCACTATTTCGGGGAAATCTGGTTGGGTCAGCTTTTTTATGTCGACAGAGATTCTCTTTGCGAACCTAAAATGTTATATTATACAATTACAATGTCTCATTTATACAAAGATATTAAAGAAAAGTTTTTAGATTGATAAAGTTATTGATATTAAATTTTGGACCCAATAAAAGACGCGGGACTTCACTTTCTTTAATAATAAATCTATAATTTACCCTAGTATTATAAAGAGAAAAGATTTGATTTTTTGTTTGTTTGGATGTATTGAATAAGCTCCGAAACTATTGACAAAATATTTTACCATTGGAATCCTTCACTAGCCCTGATATACATAGGTTATATAACATTATGCTAAGAGAGCGACGCCGTCATTGCAAAATAATAATTCAATCAATACTCACAATTTAGCTACCCCATAACTCTCAGGATGTATAATAGTACTGTCTAGTGGTTCAGATCCTCCGACCACCTTCAGAAAGCCAACACACTGCTGATACGTTATCTTCCCAATGCCCGATACCTTTAGTATTTCAGCGCGGTTTTTGAAAGCACCATTGTCCTCTCGGTGCGCAATTATTTTTTTAGCTCGTCCATCATTGAGACCGGATATTCGTCTGTCAGATTTCGTAAGTATAATATAGCAAAAATAATTTTTTCACAAAAGATTATGTAGCAAAAATTTGGGGGTAATTTCATCGGCTTTCTTTAATGACGAAAATAATAAAATCGAATAAATGTATTAAGTATCAATGTAAAAACAATCATAAGTTAGGAGCACATTATTTAATATACAATTTTAAATTAGATTTTAAGTTAATAAAATTTGTGTTTCCACCAATTTAACTGCATACTTCAAAGTATTTACCTGAGCATAGCCTGAGAAGCTGTATTAATGTCGACTCCCACTAAACTCACGACCTTCTCCACTGCATTATCCAACGCAGATTCTAGCATTTTCGCTGGAATATCATGCTGATATAATCCAACGCCTAGATTCTTTGGATCAACCTAAAATATTTATTTTTTTAGGTATTTTTTTAAACCTTAAATTATTAGACGAATCTTATACAAACATTTTGCGATTTAATAAAAAATAGTTTAAAATTTAAACTATTTTTTTTTTAATTTTTACCTTTATTAGTTCTCCAAGGGGGTCTAAAACCCTTCTTGCAATCGATAATGCCGATATTAAATTAGGATCCATATTCGGGTGCTCCTGAAAACAAATCAATCAGTCTGTAAAAAAATGCTATATTTGAAGAGACAACAGACAACCTCACAATATTTCCTGTCTACTACAGAGAAAAAAGTTATTATAAACATAATTTTTCTGTATATAAATAATAAATATCCTTGATCTATTTGAGTTTTGAATAAAAGAAAAAAATAAGAGGGGGCATTAATTTATATACCTTTTGTGCCTCCTTGCTAATGGAGTAAATAGACGCGCCCTGTTCAGGAACTATAATAATCGGAATGTCATCTGCTAGGTGATGACTCTTCAACCAAGACTCAGTTTCCCGGCACGCAGTACCATTGCCTAGACCGATCAGTTCTACTCTGAAACAATTTTTTTTTTAAATACAATGCACAACCATCGATTACGATAAACAAATTGAATAAAGTAACTGGCTTATAAACCTCCAGAGGCTTAGAAATTCAACATGTTTTTGTTCATTCTATTTTATTTTAGTTCATCTATATTATTCTAAATTCTGAACCATTTATTTATTTAATCATTTAATATGGTTGACATCAATTACATTAACTGATAATGTATTACACAATTAAAATAAAATAAAGCATATAAATACAAAAATAGTTAACAATTTACCTATGTTTTGTTAATAATTCCCTTAGTTGTTTGGCAGCTGGGTCGTTGTTGTTAGTATGCCTCAAGTTTGGATATATTGTGCACGCCTCTATTTTTGCCCCATTTACATCAATGATACCTACCTTAAATAAACAACTAAATGTATTTTTTTATTATTATTTTTTTTTTAAATTAATGATCAGAGTAAAATATGTATGAGAAAAAGAAATTTTGATAAAAATAATACAAATTAGTTTGGCCAATTAATATCTTTTCCAAGTAATATATATTAACACATATATAATGGCTTTTCACATTATTATGTTTATTAAAAGGAAAACAATTTAAATTTAAATAGATAGAATAATTTAAGAAATATAACATACTTTACAGCCTGCTTTAAACCCAGGATCAAGACCAGCTATTCTTCTGTTTTTAATAGGTTCTGTTAATAAATACTTTTCTAGATTAGCAGTAAATGTTTTGATAGCTTCCTTCTCCGCTGCTGTCGTTAGATCGGACCTAACTTGTCTGGATAACCAGGGCTTTATAAGACGATTGTATGCGTCTTGCAAACCTTTGCACACCCAGTGATTGCTTTTCCATAGTGAAAAACAGAATCTAAAAATAATAATTCTGTGTTACAAATGTTTTATCATTAATAAAATGTTAATTAATTTAAAATTGACAATCTCACAGTAAAAGCTTATAAAATAAGTATAAACTTTAACTAAAATTCTTAAAGACAAAGAAAAATGTATTACTTTTCCAGTTTATTATAAAACCAGTCAGGTACTATCACTTTAACGGACAAGATCTTTTCATCTTCCCCTCTATTGATTGCCAATGTTTGGTAACTCTTTACAAAATGCACAGGGCACTTCCATTCAAAGTATAGTTTGTAAGTTTCTGGATCTGATTTTGTATCTATTTTCTTATTTTCCTTATCATTCTTCTGTTCTTTTGTAGAACTTTTAGTTCTGCTGCTTTGTAAAGTGAACCTTGTTTCCTCCTTTCTGAAATGGTAAAATATTTATATATGGGAGAGGCTCCATTACTGCTTTGCATTGTTGTGTAATTGATCAATTAGTTGTTACATTAGCACTGTGTTGATGCTAAGTATTGAAACAAAACAATGAAGCACCATTGACACTACAATGAGGAGATACAACATACTTATGGCGTCTCACTCTATTTGTTTATGTTACAGCAGGCAAGCGAAGCATGCACTCTAATGTACATTATGTACGTAATTATTGCAATCAAATTTTGCAATAATTACGTGTTGTATGTATAGTAATGATACATGTTACTACTTAATATATTTTGAATTAAAATTACTTACAAACTTCTCATTTGCTCCAATACTCTTGTATCTTTATAAATTATATCAGCAACTATATGAGTTATGTGTGTATCAACCTTGTCTCCATTAGATAATTCTTCACTACCATCACAGAGAGAGTTTATGTCAATGTAATCACCATTTAATGCTCTTATTGCATATTGCTCTAAACCCAAGTTTCTAGCCCTTTCAGCTAGTGATAAGGAATGTGACTTCAAAGGAGCATACTAAAATACAAAATCCAAATAAATATCAAAATATATATAAGTTTAAGATATTTAAACAGTTATAATATATTATTGGTAGATTTAATAAGAATAACTATAAAAATATGTATTATAATGAGTTTGATTTAACTTTAAAATTAATATTTTATCTTACCACTAAGTCAAGCTCAGATAAATTTCTGGCATTCAATATACTTTTCTCTACATCTGGAGTGAGCTTTTTAGACTTTTTTAAATTTTCTAGAACAGATTTCACTTTCTTTTTAAATTGGACAATATTTTGATAACTTTCGTATATTTCCTGAAGCCGGTCGGGCAATAAATGATCAACTGCTTCCTTACGATACCTAGCAATGAATGGTAAAGTGCAACCTTCATTGAGTAGGCTAATGAATTGACGGGCTAAATGTAGTGGAACCTTTTCCAGAGATGATAACATATCATCTTCGTTCCACAAATCATTGGATACTTCATTAAAAGAAGAAGGACCTGCTCCATCTACGTCATCAGTATTATTTGGTACATTGGACGTTAAAGCGTTAACGTCCTTTTTTAAGACTTTCTTAGTTTTCGCAGTTGTTTTACTGTCCGTTGACTTAGTCTTTTTAATTGCTTTTGTTTTAGGAACAATGATTTCTTCGTCCGGGTCCGCTTTTCTTTTACGAGTGACTCTTTTTGTGCTATCCATGCTTATGACAAAACAATAGCAAATAGGAATATACAAACCAGATAATATATACTTTTATATTGACGATATTATAATTACTTATGATAAATTTCTATCACAGTCAGTTTGTATCTGAGGTATTTGTATTGTTTTCATTTTAGCGGATCAAACAGTGACAACCAGCTGTCTTTGACACAATGGCCACAGAGAATGACATACCAATACGACTGAAAGTTGCCAATGTAAAGGACAAAAATATGATAAAAAATAAGTAATTATTATATTAAATCTAAAAATATACGTACTTAAAAAATCACAAGTAATTAGCGAGCCACGAGTATTTACCTGAAAGAAACATAAGAAAATTTTTGTTTTTAGTCATATCGAACTTGTACGAAAAATATGAAGATTCAATTTTTAAATATACCGGTCAAATTAACTTAAAATCTTATAATTCATGTATGGGTTGTAGATTATGCTGCAAGCTGCAAAGCTTACCGAAAAAGGTAATTAAACCCTAGGTACTTTATTTTTAATCGGCACCTCAAAAACTACATCTAGGAGCATATTTTTATACTAATTCTAAGGCAAAAATAGTATGTAATGGAACTCACTTGTAATGAGCTAGGGCTCTAAACAATTTTAAGAGCCCTAGCTTGTACAAGTGAGTAACAACACTCCGATCGCAATAGATCTCATCCACTCCTTTGAAACGGCCTTTTAAATAATTGGGTGGCTTAACGGGAACGTTCGTATGCTACGGAAGACAGGTGTGAAGTGTCAGAAGTAACACTGTCGCTACCCGCCCGTGTACTAATATTTATTAATTATCATGAACATCACAGGTACTAGTACACACTGCCTTCATAAATTGAAGTTGGCTATAGGCATATATATAAAAATAAGGAGATACAAATATTATAATAACAAGACATGACTAATTATCATCTACAATTTATTATTTTAACAAAACATCTATTTATGCTTGCATCCCATTCAATATGAACATTACCCACTACTGCTATCCTTTCCACTATCATATTCTGTGATTCTGTGAAAAAAAATACCATGATTGATAATCCTCCATTTACTCCATTTGTTAGTAGTTGTAAGTATAATATACAATAAAATTAGAAATAATAAAAAAATATAATTACCTAACACTTTAAAGAACTGATTGAGAGTGTCTTCATTACGTACAATGCATGCTATAAAAACCTCCAAGAATTTATTTTTCTCAAAGTACCTTTTTAAAACATTAGACAATGGACACAAAATAGAGGGATCATAAACTATATCTGCTCCTATGATAATATCTGGATAGTCAATAGTATCAATATTTTCTACAAAATTCCAGTCTAATTTTGATACACCTGTAACATTAAAGAAAATGTTGCATCATACTTTTCTATCTAGATTAATAACCAAAATTCAAATGAATCAAAATTTTACCAATAGTTTTTTTATCATTCTCAAACATAACTGCTTCTCCTATAGTAGTTATTGTTGCAGTGGGGAAATTAATATGAATATTATCTTTAATTGTGTTTAGAACATCATTGTGACAATCTGTTAGTGTAATGGATGAAATATCACACAGTTTTGCCACACTTATCCCTGTGAAGCCTATTCCTGACCCAAGTTCTAGTACTTTCTTATTTTTAAACTTATCCTTGTTACTGAGAACCCAATCAGCCAATATTAAAGCTGCCTGCAAAAGTGGTTTAGATTAGCTCACAAAACAAGCATAGCATACAAAATATTTTAAGCTAACAGTATTGACATCTCACCTCCCACGTCTTCATACCTGTGGTACCATTAACAACCATATTTTTTGTTTCTTTCATAGTGATAACATTTTTAAAATCATCGTCAATAATATAGTGGCGATAGCAGAAGTCATTTTGTTCTTGTTTATTGATCATAACTGAGCATATATATTCATAGATACCTTCAGATATTTCTTGATTAGGTTCTAAATAGCTCATAATTTTTTTTAAATAAAGTTTAACAAATTCATTGCTTACTGGATATTTTTTAACTAGATTACTATTTATAGTCAGATTTAACAGATTTTCCTGGGCTAGAATATTAAACGTTTGTACTTCATTGGCCTAAAAATGATAATAAAAAAATAAAGAAACTGCAGGTAATAATTAAGATAATTATTTTAAGTAAGGTTATCTTACATCTAAATGAAACTTGGTAGATCCATTATAAAAATGTTTTGCCAGTTTATGTATGATCACTTCTTGGTCACTTTGGAAACTACCCATTGTAAGTTCTATCTACAAACATCTCCCGGTTGCGGAGAACAATTTAAAATAAAGCCTGAAAGTAAGTAAATAAACACATGGAAATGACAATTGACATTGACATAATATTTTGGTAATTTTCAATTTTCATTCGGGTAATCGGATGTCAGTGTGACATTGACAGATTCTAATACTCACAAAAGCAGGTTATATTGAAATTACATTAAATGTAAAGGATATTTTATAAAAATTAGCTGCTAAAGTGATAATTGTGAATATAACTGAAAATGGCAGCCGATGCTTCGTCGCCACCACCAGAGCCGCAGGTTCATACAGATGTCCTAAATGAACAAAACAATGGTGCTCCTAAAGGGGAATCTTGGGGTTATGACTTATATCCTGAGAGAAGAGGAACTTTTAAACCCAAATTAGGCAATATTTTGATGGGAAAAGAAGGGAAAGAGAGCATAGAAAAATTTAAGTGCGAAAAGAATGTTTACCATTGTATTAAAAATAGTGAGTACCTTACATCATCTACTACTTACTTTACATTTGCTACTCAAATATTGTTTTTATTTGATAAATTATGTAACTGTACATCGCAACTTGCAGGTCCAATCGTGAAAACCATGATGGCAGCTCTAAAAAGCTCTGGTTGGTTAGTTGTTTATTTATGAATATTATTTTATTTTACAAATTTATTTTATTCTAAAGAACAATATCTACATGGATAAATAAATGGTAAACAATATATTAATAACTTTACTAAGCATAAAATTATGGAATTATTAAGGTATCATTTATGTTTTTTAATCTCATTTTAATAATAAACATACCTTTAAGTTAGATATTGTGCAGCTTGCAACATGCTTTTTTTAAATAATGATCTTACTTATTAGTGTAATGTTTGATACAAAATGACAATACAACCTTTTGTTTTTCATAGCCCAATTGATATTCGGAGACATATATCCTGTGAAGTGTGCGATTACTCTGTTAGTGGAGGCTATGATCCCCAGTTAAATCAGGTAAATCTTCCTCTTACCTATTCTACATTATTATTTCGTATCTTGTCACATGTTCACACAATTAACTAAAAATAAAACTTTTATAATTTTATCTCATATGTACATAGAGAAAGCATGCTCTTAATATTTTTTTTTTGTTTTTAGATACTAAAATATAAATTTCACTTTATTAAAGTATACAATTTTATATTATTTTTAGATTGTAGTCTGCCAGAATGTATCCACGAGAAAAGCAATGGTGCAAGGTGTTCTGACCCATGAGATGATCCACATGTTTGATTACTGCCGAAACCACCTGGACTTTAAGAATATGGAGCATCTCGCTTGCACAGAAATCAGAGCGGCCAACTTGACCCATTGCTCCTTTATCAGTGCATGGTCACAGGGTGATGCTTCATGGTTCAAGATTAAGAAGGCTCATGAGGTAATTTTGAAATCACTAGTTAGCATGTGTCCTCGGTGGTGGTGTACAACATATAGCGAATAAGCCGCATATTAAACAAATGTTTGATACATTTAAAACTATCTACTGTGCAGGTGAACAGGCATTTGTCAAATTTCCTTGTAAAAATTCATGCCATCACTCAGCGCGCCTACTTATTGTATCCTTAATAAAACTATAGCTTGCATAAATCCATTGAATATTGTACATTGGATTACGGGTGTCAAATTTTATTTAATGTTAAATTTGGCATGTGGATCAACATGGTATCGAACATGAAGTCTGAATTCTTAGATGAATGATGGCTTATATTGAGATTCAGAATGTTCTACCTGAAAACTAGGGCAAAATGTGCAAGCAAGAAAGATTTCATAATTGTAAAGTCTAAACATTTGAAAGAATTAATATTTTCGTATTTTCAGGATTGTGTAAAAACAAAGGCCTTATATTCAGTAATGGCAGTGAGGCAAATTGACAAACTAGAAGCTGTGAATGTAATTGAAAAAGTTTTTCCAAAATGCTACAATGACCTGGAACCACTTGGTCGGAGAATAAGAAGAAATTCAGAAGATATCTTCAGAGTCTATAGAGATGCATCATATTATGGGTATTTTTGATAGAATTGTAAATTATGAAGTGCATCAAATCACGTAGATTTTATATATAGACTAGTCTGGATAGGATAAATAAAATAATTATTTAATAATTAAAATAATGTCTTTTATTTCATTATTTCATCTATTTACAGTTGACATTTAAAATCATTACACTGTTCCGCACGTTTCACAATCGAATACTTGACAAATTGGCAATGAAATGCAAATTAACAAAATTACAAATCATTTTTGATACTTAATAATTTACAATTGTTAGATCACTCACGCCTGTAATAGAAGGATAATTCTCAAAAAAAAAATATTGGCTTTAAATTATTTAACATTTTTATTTGATGTTTGGATAACTTATTTAATACAAAGCACTATGGGGCCAGACAAAGAACAATTGTGTTGAACAATTACTTACGTCAAAAATATTATCAGTTAAAAAGTTATGAATTGGACCTACATGTTGTATATTCACAAATCCAATTTGGGTCGGAAAAAAAAACTTTGAATTATAAGGCTAGTTCATAACTTTTTAACGGATAATATTTTTGACGTTTTGGATACAATATATGTATTTTGAGGAAATTCATGGTATTTGTGCATTTGCATTGAAACTCGGAACAGCATCATCGTGGTGTAGAAGTTATTGGTATCTCAAAGGGTGTTTTGCACTTTCATTGGCCATAGATTAAAACTTTTCAACTATCGTGAAACAAGTTAGGTCGAAATTAAAATGCGGATCCCCCAGAATTTGATTAAAGGTATGCGTGTCGTGTTGATTGAACAACATTTTTCTATCGTTTGAATTTAAAGTAATTTATTATGTTAATATACATAAAAAATAACATTTACTACGTCTCGTTCATCCTATGAAAATTACAGTAATATAAAACACTTCCAGATTGGACGGTTACCAGTGGACGGTTATTTAAACATGACTAGAATGTAGTAGGTACATCTGCGTAGTATTATAATAGTAATATTCATTTGAACCTGAATCATACTTTCATATATTTTAATCTGAATACATTGATAATAATACAAAAGTAAAATTTACTATCGGTTTAATAAATTATATTTATAGAGCCATATTTATAAGACTAGCAATAAATATCACCATTGACACATCATTTCACGCATGAATATACCAAAAAATATAATATAGATTATAGTCATAGTCAACCATCCGACGATTTATTATAATCAGTAGTAGTAATTCAGTATTTATAAGCCTCCGTCGTATAAGCAACCGATCCCATTTAAATTCTTTATAGTATGGTCTGTGCATAGCTACTATAAAAATGTGCATAAATATATATTTAGCTTACCTTAGTACTAGAAATAATTGGTACACTGAAGATGTAACTTTATAGTATAGGCGTGGTATATCAATAAATATATTTTTATTAATTCTACTAGGTGCACTATGTTGACAATAATTATTTGAATATTTATGATTTAATTTTTTTATCTTACGATACTTTTTAAGTATTGTCTTCATCCTTGGAGGATTCAGAATAATAATATGTAGAAGTACCTGTAAGTATCTCTTAAATACACTTTGGGTAGTAGGTACACTGTACCTATATAAATAAAATTATTAGAAGGCACTCTTAATGAATAAAACTTATATTATGAATATACTATCGAATATTTACATATTTGGAAATAAATATTCTTTAATATACTTATTATAAATTTCATGGACGTTTTAACATGGTACTACGTACCTCTTAATATATTTATGTCATTTTATTAAATATAGCAGAGTTCTAATATTTACAATCACAACTTTCCTTCTTAGGCACTGTGTTCACAATATCTTGATATGCAAAAACGGCAACACTATTGGTCCATGAATCTGTGTCACCCATGCAGCGCTCGATGAGCCTCACTGAGGTATGTGGTCCAGTAGATGACCGTGAAGAGTATGAAGCACATAGGGAACACCATGAGGGCGTATCTGTCGAGAGCTCCGTGCTGGGCGCCGCAGAACATCACGCCGCGGTCGGCCGCTGCAGCTATTCGCGACCACAGACTATTTGCTGAGCCTGAAGTAGGCATTGCCTCCAAAATTGGCGAGTCCTAAAACCAAAGAATTTTATTCATTTCATTATTACGCAACTTTAGTGAATATAGGTAAGAAAAACGTACTTATTTTTACATTTTTCTAATTTAACAGTCATTATATTAATTAATGCATTTAATTTATAATTAGTGGATCCATTTACGCAATGAAATCTTAGCTTGGTTTTTAAACATTGTGCTTTCAGAAGCAATACTAGTGCACATTGTTTGTTGACAGTTTCGCCTTACAACCATTATTTCTAAAAGGAAATGGAATTTAAGCTTTTATCTTATTTTTCAACAGGATATTTTCAGTGTACACATTACGCTAGGCATGGAATAATTTTCTAAGTAATGTAGGTAGGAATATGCTTATACAGCCCTGTACAATATATATCTAGACATAATTGTGTCGTAATTTCTATGCCATTTCTTCTAGTCGTGCTGCGATCTAAGTAATCAATATCATTTATTTATTTAGCTGTGTATAGCGATACCAATACACACTGTGCTGGGTTGGTGTTGAACATTTTTATCGTCTTTTACCTTACTGACTTGTCTCGTCTCACATCCAACCTTATTTCCTCTCCAGCTCCTCCTTTCCGAAGAGGTGGACTAGAAATTTTTGTTGTTTTAAATCCGATAGTTTTCTTTAGCCTTCCTTACCAGGGACAAAGAAGTAAAGATTTTGAACTTGAACAAATACGAAAATATTGTACGTCGAAAAGGATATAATATTTGCGAACCTGAGGATTTCAAACCAACTAAAGTCCGTTTAATGAATATATTATAACATCTAATTTAGATCCTAGGGCTGCCTACTTTTCGTGCAAACGTGACCATCATGTTATAGAATGAGGGTGATGGATCTATGTTTCTACGTCAAGTGTTATTCGAGTAAGATATTTACCCTTTGAATAGTTTGATGTGAAAATTGTTGTTTGAGGCCTTCATCTTCAACACTTAGTTGTGGAGAGAAAACGCCGCCTTGCGGGGTACCAGTCACTGGCGTACTTAGCCTCTGCGAATTTGATATCTTTGCTTAAGATATTATTTTAAAATTTACTTTGATGCCTAGTTTCTACGAACAGATATAATATCACTCACGTATAGAGAAGAATGAGGCTTAAACGAGCTTAGAACAAAAATAGTTCAACATTTTCTTCGTTAGGGTAAAATTGTTGGGTAAAAATGTAAGAAGCTGGCCAAATTAAAAATATAAAAAATAGTGTGTGATGTAATAAAAATACAAAGCTTTTACTTAGCTTAGTAGCAAAATATTAACCTTATAGGTTATTTAACACCAACGTAAAGTGCTTTTGTGTACCAATAAATGCTTTTACCTGTGAATGGTTCATATGTAACGGCGGTGCAAGTTGCGCTGCAGACGCGGCTCGGCGAAGGTCCTGCCGCCGTCGGCTCCAGCTCTTGTCATATCGAATACCGAAGAGAACCACGAAGTACTCCAGGAGAGCCAGGAATACGAATATCGTGCAGGAGATCAACCAGACTTCGATACACTTCAGTTCTAGTGCGTCAGGAGAGTTCGTGCTGAAATTGTTTTTTGTTAATTTAAAAGTGGGTTCCTACATTGGGATCATTTAGTTAAAGCATAGATATTCTAAGTCCAAAACCTTCTTTATTCGTTTTGGTATATTGTTGTCTATATTAATGTTAAAAAGGGCAAGATTTGTTTGTATTGAATAGGCCCCAAAACTACAGGACCGATATACGCGGGTGAAACCGCGAAGCTCAGCTAGTATGTTATAAATTTTACTATTTAAGCCTAAAAAATATTAAATATTTAGGGCTTTATAACGAACACTGAGCCTAAAGGTTCAGGTGTTCACTTTTCATTATGAGGTGTATCATATAGTAAAGAGATAGAGGTAATTTCTTAAAAGCTTGCGCAAACAGCAATCAACTTTAAAGCTTTGTTTGCGAACGTAATACTGCAATTTTTTACAAATGTTGAGGTGGAACTTGTTACAAATTATTGATGAGAAAATAAAACAAAAAGAAAACTGATGTTAATTAGTAGAAAAAAGTAAGTTACTTTAAAATCTCTCTGACGCACATTACATGATTTTATAAGTATCTCTTTCTGACAAGTAAATATTTTAGTTCTCAATTTCTCAGACTAAGGATATATCCAAAACCTAAATTACGCGTGTCAAAATTTTAATGTTTGTCGCGCATAATTTAGATACCATTAACAAAGATAAGAGAATAAAAGGCGAAGATGGAGTGCGCCGAAGACTTGAGTGGCGCTGAAAAGCAAATACAAAAACATTTGTCTAGTTTGACGTAATATGTCACGAGGGCTTCGTAATTCTTCTTAATAACGCATGTTCTACGGACGAGTAGATAGCGTCATTCGAGTCATTGGCACACTCCATCTGCCTTTAATTCTCTAATCTGTGACCATGAGATTTTTAATCTGTCAATAGTCTCACCTCACAGTATCGAACATCGTGACGAGCGAAAGTAGTGTAGTGACCAGCAGGACCATACGTCCAGGAACAATTTCCGGGATGACACAGAAGCTTCCCCACGAGATGATGACGAACAGCGATGAGGGGAGGTAGCTCTCCAGAAGATATCCTCGGAGTTCTCTTGATAATTTAATTTGTAACCGCGCTGCTGAATGTTCACCTGGAGGATATACTTAACCTAATAATATTCTTTGGTTTTATCCACTTTCGATACAGGAATTCTGAGGGAATTATGGGAATAATTGGCGACCTTTAACGATATAGGGGGAGGACTTAAAATGCAGTTGCTGTAAAAATATATGATATTAAGCATTTTCCCAACTAACTAAAATAGATATTCTATCAACATTTAGCATGCATGCAATATCGCCTCTTTTTATCAAACTACTTTTCTAACTACACATTTTTCGTTTAACACAATGCCTACTACTTCACTAATTCTATTTATTTCTAACCAACTTCACAAAAACTAGGAGGTTATTCCAAGGTTTGTAATGTTTTTATCTTATAAGTTTTTTTCTAATCTTTAGCTAAAATAAGAATAGAATCTAGCTTTGGTAACTTTAAAATTTACCAAGTAGGTACAAAATTTTAAATTAACAAGTACAAAATTCAAAACTAGAAACAAACCATGCATGCAACATTTAAACTCACCGAATACATTTACTTCACAATCGTGGAAACGAGAAAAGTTAGGGTTAGCAACATTTGTGTAAGAATATTTCCATTTTAATTAAACAAACATGCATCTAAATTGTATTTACAGTTATTGCATCTTCTATTTAAATTGTTAATAACGACGCTTCGCTCTCTTTCTTTTGATTCTTAAAATTATATAATTGAGGTAAAAATAAGGCCGTAATTACAGGATAAAAGACGAATATGTATATATAGACACTTAAAATAAATTTTTTCTTTAAATAACAGTATGTACTCACGTATAAAGTCGTGTGTAGACATATTTTTAAAAACGATTAACAAAATTAAACGGCCTCTTCTGAGCATTTATTTAAAAACGTACTTTTATGAGCGTTTCTGGCATTGAAGAGCTATGCGTCAAACGAGAAGCATCGCGTATGCGTGCACATTGCGCTAGCGTTAGTTACACACGTTATCACGGTAACGCGCAACAGAAGCGCAAAGCCATAAGTATACATTTACCTTCACCAAAATTTCGAATATGATTACTTTTGTCAGTAACGAATGTGACCACGTATTTGGGCAGGCGGAACTCGTGGCGTTGCTCGCCGCCCAGCCCGAACCACGGCGCCACCTCCCTCCACTCGAAGCGGACGTCCTCGGTGGTGTATTTATCTAGTACCGGATTAGTGCCATTAATAATATTTTTGGCGCTTAGTATATCGCCTTAAGGCGTTGTACTGTAAACTCCGCCTGAGAGGCCAAACGGCCGGAGCCTAGGACGACTGAGTAAGGAACCTGCGGACTATCCGAGCATCGTCCAGAAGGACTGCCCGTTGGATCCCCGCCATAATGGGCTTGGCCGGTAAGTCCAACCTCCTTAAATATCGTTTCAAGGAGGAAGGAACAAGCCCATCCATTAATTTTTTTTTCAAGTTTTATCTTTGAAATATACTGAACCAAAATGAGTTTAGTTTGAAATATTTATTTTTATCTTTGAAATATACTGAAACAAAATTAGGTATCATACTTATTATCGTTCATACTTACAACTACTGAAGTCTATTGCACAGTTCTGTACATCTAATGGATACAGGACGAAGTCCATCTCGCATTTTATTGTTATTGTAGCCCTGCAAAATTCAAATTATGCTACAGGCAAAGTCAAAGCCATCTTTAACGTAGGCAAAGATACAATTTTTTATTAGTATAACAATTGGATATACTAATATTCGATTAGTCTAGGACTGCCATCTTGCCAAAACCTCCTGAACGTGGGCAAGCAAAATGCAGCGCAGGAAACAAAAGCTTCGAAATAATACGAGTAAATAAAGCTATTATGCAGTTTAATATACTCTAAAAAACCTAGTATAGTATTCTTTAGCATAATTAATAAATATCACTAAATGAATTTTGTTAAAAATATTGAACAGACGAACCCAATACTGACTGACACGGTGCGGTTGGCATATAGCCTCAGAGACGCCATTTCTTGCAGCACGGAGAGTATCCTCATAGTCTGCAGTTGCCATATATACAGATCCGGGGTCCAGATGAGCTGGCGGAACTCCCACGGCAGGTCTATAAAGGGCATACCAGGAGGAACGTTCAGTCGTGTCTCCTCCCACGACACTTGAAGGAAAACGTCTAATGTGATTTCCTAGAACAATAACAATTCACAGTATATTGGGCGATATCAATTGAGACATGAATGTTCAATGTCAAGAGACCGAATCTTTTTTCTACTTCCTATCCTACTGTTTCAATCAGATATTAGAACTCTATATTATGAGATACTTGGTATGAAGTATGCATTTAATTTATTGTGTTTCAATATCAATAACGAACTATTCGTTATTGATAATGGAACACATACATTATTGAACCCTTCAGATCTGTCAATATTCAATATTTTATTAATTTCATAAAAAATAAAAATAATTAGATTGTTGAGGTGCATAACTATGCAATAAAATTGCAAGTATGTAGATCGTTAAGCCCAATGTTTCTCTTAATTATTTTTAGGTTGTGTAGGTGTAACAAAATTATAATTACTTGTTTGCTAATTTCCAGATGCATTACTCAATAATATTATTGAAATAATGCCAGTAAAATTGAGGCTTGTTATCAATAGATTCTTCGTTGATCAAAAACGAAATTTTATTCTATTCTGTTGCAATACAATTCGTTTCCACATTATTTATATGTTAATATTGTTTTTGAATGTATATTTTTGAGCTTCAAGAATAATTTTTAAAGAGTTAATAGGTACCTCTTTATTCTCGTCGACACCAGACACTCGGTTCACATTTATTCCTATGTATACAGTTGTATTCTTGCCTGAAATATAAACATACAAACATTATTTCAATTCGACATTGCGGTTTCTCATTGATATCCATAAACTGTTGCATAGGTTGTAGGAATAATCAGGTTTATGGCTGTTGGTGGAGATATCACCGATACGCGCCTTGTTCAATAATAGCTAACGGTATTTGGGTTTCAATGTTTTAACATAATCAATACAACGTCTGCAAATTGATCACATGATTAATGTGCCTCTTGTACAATAATTACGGTGATTAATCTATTAGCGACATTTATTAAATATAGTGTTTTGATGTTTAAATCTATATTGAATTGACACGATTGAATGGAGTACGTCACTCCATTCAATCGTGTCTTATTTTACAGTTAGGTTGCAGTTAGGTTCCTAAACTGAAAAATCCAACTACCCCCGCCCGCTATCAATATCTCATCATCTTTATCTTGACAGTGAAAAAAAAACAATACAGATTATGCATTCTTATAAAAGAGATTTTGCATGACATCGAAAAAAACAAAACGATGCCGTTGTGCATTCGACTGACAAAAATTTGGAATTTGCCGCCTTTTTTTCACGAACTTGCCACTGCTGCTAGGCGATTCTTTCTCAATTCACTCTCCGTTCTAGGCTACCAATGTGTTAACGTCACTTCAGGTATTGCGGGTATTCGTGATCATTTAATATTGTATATCAATTAGTTGTGAAATATAGATTAAGAATCTGAACATAAAAGGAATAGAAATGTTATGATGCAAAGTAACTTCAATTAATGATGAAAAACAGCTCTAGCTTAAGATCCAACACACATATATGTACCATGCATACGTATTCTATAAAAGATCCATAATTAAAAACGCGTGCTTTACGACTATCTACCTATAGTCTATACATATTTTGGTGTCTAGCGCCTGTCTATTATTAACATTGGATTGCTGCTGTAATATACGCTTTCATAATATGTTAAACGGAAATTATAGTTTGACTAATGACTGCCTATGCTAACAACATCTATTTTTCGCTGACTAATATCCGGTCTTAAGTGGATAGTCGGATTTAGCTCCATCATCAGAGATCAGCGTAAAATTAAAATCGCTAAAAATATCCGTGTATAAATAGAAGGTCGCGTCTAAAGTAAAAACAAATATCCATAACTCCCTATCGTGGTGTCGCCCTGACCTTTTTGGACGAAAGTGTCAGTATTCACTTTTACTAAAGAGAATGGAGTAAACCATAAAAGTTTTCTTTGTTTCTACTTAGACTAGAGAAGTAATTTATTTGTTGTCTATTTTGTTTCACAACAGATGGTTCTAAATATTTTTTTATTGTATTGATATTTATTTTGATCTTTTTCCCCTAGAGGGCATGTAGAGTTCGAAAGTGAAAAGATATTTTTATTTCTCGAGTTATCAGAGGGGATCCATGCCCAAAAGTTGGCAAATTTGTGGTACAGGAATGCAGACTCACTCGCTTCTTGTTTTTTCGCTGAGTAAATTGTAAAGTGAAAAGAAGGCGGCTAATATCTATTTTTTTCACTGAGATTATGGCAATGATGATAGCGAATTCGGATTTTAGTTTTTTTCTTATCTAAAAAAGTAATCGGGGCTGCGAATTATTTTATTGATCTCACTATGAACATATTTTTTATATTGTATAAAAATGCTGGTATACAAATATTTTAATATTCCTTGTAAAGAGATGTTTCATAAGAAATAAGCTGTTAAACTGTAAGTGGATTACTGGTGTCATTGTCGTAGCCCTGAAGCAATGGGTGGAAGGATTACACAATATTTAATAATAGAAAAAGGCTTACCAGGCGGAATGTTTCTGCTATAGTTGGTTGGGAGTTGATACGCGTATTGGTCTATATATAGGATCTGGCTGAAAAAAAGCGAATGTATATTAATTATCATTTCAAAAACAGTAGTTCATGATGTATTTCTAGACTTAAGGTTCAATACAGTAATTCATAATTAACATAATCAAGCGTCGACTAGCTCGTTGGTTTAGTGGTTGCATCTTTGATCGAGGGGTCTCGGGTTCAATTCCCGGGTGGGGCCAAAAAAGGTTATTGAGATTTTCTAACAAATTTCTCCAATAAAGCCCTAAGTCTGGAAGTTGGCGATGTTGTAACACCTCCGTCCACCAACCGTCAGTCCTGCCCCTGATCTCTCTCCGGTCGTGTCGGTCTGCCGTTTCATCGGATTAATCTTTTTAAAGCTTTTTGTAAGAAAATACTTTAGATGATTTAACATAGCAAAATGATGTCGATATAACGCATTTTTATTAGCTACATACACATGTATTGGTACAATATAAAGAAGTAATGTGTCCGTGACTGCGTAAAAGTACACGTTCCGGATGTTACTACATTAGGGGTTGATTTTTGTAACATGTTTGGAATACATATTTCTTTACATTTACCCAAATTACATTAGTAAAGCTTTTTAACTGCATCAGTTTGTAATATTTTTTATATCTGTGGACCAAAATTTAAGGGTGATTTGATGATAAGCTTTTATCTGTACATAATATCGCTGGAGACCTCATGAGTTTGGTATGATTAAAAGTAGGAATAGTGGTAAAGTGTTCATTCCATCTAATAAATGTTTGTAAGTTTGAGTAGAACATTGAACATATAATACTAAGGTATAAGCACCATAACAATAATTTATAGGTTGTTAAAATTAACATGTAATATATGTAAATATTCCCAACACCTAAATATTATTTTATTTACTGGCGATTATAATTAAGGGCATCATTTTGATGCTCTAACATTGTGAAGATGAGATGTTTGTAATAAACACAATACTTGATGTGAAGTTCTTCGTGAATATGTATTTGCGGTCAAACAAGTTCTGTTTATAACCATAAACTCATCATACAATCGTATCTGGTAATCATTTTCGCTTGTGATAATTTTGTTTACATTTGCGCCAATTGCTATTGTTTCAAAGTCGTCATTGTAAAATATATTTTAAGAACAGCTAATATTAATTTTATAATTTAAAATAGCTATATATATTTCTATAGGAACCGCTTAAAACTTATATAAACTTTATTATTATACAGACTTGTTAATTTTCCCGCCAATTTCTTTCCTTATAAGGCAAGTTTATCGAGTAAAACAATGATTTAGAAACCATTATTTTCTTTTTAATGTTGATTACTAAGTTATAATAATTTCAACTACAAAATGTTTACAGATGATATAGTACTGACCGAGTTAAATAATAACAAATTAAATTAAATCTAAATAATTTTCTAAAAGCTAAAAGCATAAAGTATATAAGCACATATAATAAGTAGCTGAAAGTTAGCGAAAAATATATAATCACATATAATTATGAAACCAAAACGAACACATTGCATTTAAGATATTTTTTAATTGAAATAGCGCTTCGGAAATGTTCATTTAGGCTCCCCTGTGCTTGTTTATGTTAATCGTGATTCGTTATTATGAAAACCTCAATATATTAGCATTACGAGCAACAACGAATCACATTAACCAAAAAAACTTTGTCAAAACAAAGGCGTTATATACAAACATGAAGATAAATCTAATTTTTTTCTGATAAATTAATATTTTCAAGGCTTCTAGAATATTTTGTACCCCATAACACACTGGAATATTGAAAAGTTATTATTTTTATTGGTTTTTAAATTAACCATGCAATAACCATTTACTTTTTTTTGGTAAACGTTTGCTTGCAATTTGCCGTGACACACCCTTTGCGTGGCAACTATTATAATTTCCCGGTGAATATATGTAACTGCAAGTTGAATTAACCTTGGGTGGTAAAGTGGGAACAAACTCATGTAGAAACTGTAATTGCAGCGGTCGGCAAATCGCATGTCTTGAACTTGACACGACTATTGATACCTACACATGTTCCGTTTTACACGCTCTTTGTAAGAACATTTTCACGTCTGAAATTAGGCATTAAAAATAACTTTAATATTTTAAATCTAATCATATCATAGTTTAAATTAAACTAATATGATGCTTGCGTATAATGTAAATTAAAAGTTATAATACAATAATTAAGACAAAACGTACGCACTACAGATGATTAAATAATCTAAAAACGGCTATTTTAATTATTGCAAATAGCTATAGTTGAAGCGGATTAGTGATTTTAATCAAAATAACATATCAAATAATAAGCCAACACAAATTGTTGATTATAAACTAGGCTAATTTTTGCCTTGTAGTCATTTCAGTACATGGCTAATATAGAAAGAAAGTCTAGCTGTTTTTGTTTTTTTAAACTAATTTTCTGAATGCTTGAAAATTAATGGACTTTCAAACAAATTTTTATTTTTTTTTATATTCCTAACTTCAATTGTATATGTTCTAATTTCGATTACTTTTCATCGTATATAATTCAAAATGGGTTAACAAGCTTCATGTGAATAATTACATGTAGACGCTAATTGATAAAACTCCCGAAGAAGAGACATCTAATAAATATTTATTATCTTAATCTTAATAACAATAAATCATCATCTTAATAATGTAGAAGTTTTACTTACTGTAACATTTTTGCTATGGACAATTAACCCTTAAAAAGACATTTCACGAGTCGACAGCAAAGAATGTTTGCAAAAATAACGTCGATCAGATGGTTTCCAAAAATAAAGGAATATTTTAGCATGTTATTAGTTAAGAGTAAATCCTTGATTATACAGACAAGAAAAATATAATCAAAGCGTAAGATTGCCGGCTCAATGGTCATTTAACAGCACATAAATGTTTCTCAAACGTTTTATGCGTCTGCTGGTGTTTTGATGTTTTGAACATTTTATCGCTTCTCATTTCAAATGCCCTTAAGTTTCATATAGAAGTGACAGGCGAGAAGACTTCAAGCGGTTTTATTTTACCGGGATGACACCATATCATCCTAGAAGGTCGGCCTTTTATTTATTGTTAGAAACTGTGACGCTTAATCATATAAACTGAAATCATATGAGATCTTGGTTGTTACATTACATTTTAATGCCTTGCGAATTAAAATGCGTATAGTTACAGATATTTAACATATTGCTTTAAAATGAGGAAAATCAATCTCTAACGTTCAATAAAATTAATATGATGTTTAACGTCACGCTACTTAAAATATGTTCGTACATTATTTCATGTTCTGACTTTTTCATGTAAAATCAGTAAGCATGCTTTAGATTTGCCGCATATTTTCACACACGACCTTAACAGTCTTATACAGTTTCTAATAAAAACCGATACAGGGAGAAAAACCATCGAACCTGATACGGCTTCTGTTAAGTCTATGGGGGTATTAATACTCTTAGGAGAATACGTAATTATGTACTTATTGCGTAGATGGAACCTAACGTAATATATAATTAATCTTATTTTCTCATCGACGCCAAAAATAATTTGTTTTGTCTCTACATGAATGAAAGACCATGATTTTCACCTGATGGTAAGTTATGACCACACTATCTGTAACAACAAAGTGTTGCAGGTTCCTTTTATATCCTTTTATAAAAGGGGATAAGGAAATCATTAAGTAAAGGTAAGATATTATTAACAAGTAAATTAAACAATTATATCAGGAAACAACGAGTGGAATCACAATGGCAGTGGCTGTAATTTTTGAACAGATTTGCTAAAAGAGAATCGGTTCAAAATTATGATGGAATTTAGTTTATAACCTTGTTATTTTTGATGTTACGAAGAAATAGCATTTTTTTTAATTTTTGAGAGGCCAATGTGACCATATGAGCATTATAAACCATTAAAACGAAATTATGTGCCCCTTTTTCTAAAATCGTGGGGTAAGGAATTGCAACCCTACAAATTTGGATTAAGCTTCATACGTACACCCCCTTGATATTTTAAAGATAAAATTGCGTATTCCAAACGCAAGGTAAATCCGAAAAATGTAACATTTCAATGGACTATGTATTTAGTGTTGCGTTTGATAATGTGGTGCATAAATGTTATGTGGCAGCCACTCAGGCGCTCCTGGCGAGGGTCCAGCTTGTCTGCCGGTTAGTAATGAAGTAATTCAAATAAATTATACAAGAAATTACATATTTAAAAATCTTGATGAAAAAGAAGTACATATTTAACATTAAATGCTCCCAGTTTACCCCGATCGATCGCTTTGAGGAGTTTCTAAAAAGGAATATATATTTTTACAAAATATTTATCATTATGGCAAATGAGATATGTATGTGCTACATTTATAGAATAGTAAGCTTACTTACATTACATGTTTTTTACAGAAACCTAAGTCAAAACATGAATTCAATCGAAACATCATTGAATTTCGATTCATATTGAATTAAATAGTTTAATACGTATAGTTATATTTTATAATTTATTTAGAGCAGAGCCTTCAGGATGTAAAAGAAACTAGACTACATCAATATTCTTTCTCTTATTATAGACAGCTATATACATAGGCTTCAGTTTTTTTATAAGTCTAGTTGGTGTTATTGAAGATTAGGCTAAAGTGGGAAGAAAAAGAAGAAAACCGCGGGTCAGTTGTATTTTCTAATAAATCGAGAGTTTATTTCGTTCTTCGCTTCTCACTGATATACTTTCATCTATACATATATACTGGTTGTTTTATAAGCGGAGTGAAAGCTGATGGTAAAGAAGAATTAAATATCCAAATTAAATATATAAAACTGTCGACTCTATGTGTCGTTGTATCTAGTAATAGATTACTATTTCTACTTAATACTTTATTTATTTTATGTATCTCCATTTTATCATATAAGTATGAATTATTTAATGGGAATTAATAACTACGAGAATAATTTAATGTTATATTAATAAAAACAATTTTTGTTTTTACACATATTTTCCCCTCAGCTTTCATTGTGCTTCCTTTGTATCCCCTATTTTTTTCAAGACTTCATAGATAAACACCCGCTATATAAAAAACAGGTTTGTTACAACACTTATAACTCGAGATTTGCTGAACCAATACGGCAGAAAATTCGTAGGGGAAGACATTGGATACGTTTAATCCTGAAAATCCCACGGGACGTGCTATATGCACGGCAAACCGCGGGGCACAGCTAGTTACTACTATTATAACGCAATGTTAATGACGAAGCATATTTCACTCGTGTAGTACCTAGATAATCTGAGTACGACAGACGCAGTTGCAATGCTAGGTATTTAGCGCAAGGGTTTATTTTCGTTGTCACAGTTACCGCAATAGCGGTATATTTGGGTTATTAGTGACGCACATTTGTCTGATGATTACAGCTAATTTTGGCATCTGTTAACTCTATTATTATCGATCATTAGACTCTTTGATTGGCGTTGCTAACCTTGTTTTCTCTGCGCATAGTACGCGGATCAAGAAGACGTATTTAATTATGGAACTTTGTATTTGTCAATAAAAAAGTTGAAACACTACGTTATCGTGTGTTTAACTTAACTTAACAAGAAAAGCCTTATCGAGAACTAAGTCCCTTTAATTTAAATTTCAGAACCTGCTAAAAAACTTTTTTTTTAAATTATTAACAAAATATTAAACGTTAATTTTTAGCAATATTTAATAGTTAAATTTTTCGCAACAAGATCTGCAAAAATAAATAGTTTTATTATAAGCATGACAAATGGTTATGTTTATTTGCTAACTGTCACGCTAGGTTCAAAGTTCGACGTACTATTTACCGTACGAGTAAGCAAATTTTTAATTATTTGTAGTTCGTCGTTACTCTATCACAAGCCAATTGCAATAGTGATGATGTTTGTGCGTCATACTGACGTACCTTTGTAGTAATCTAAACTCAGTGTTGCCAAAAATAATTCTGAACGGCATTTAAAGGAAAATATTGCAACCGTATTGTGCTGTAATGGGAAAGACCACTTTGTATACAAAGCGTAGTTATTACAAATTAGGTAATCATTCAATAAGGTTTATTGTAGCTTATGTTTACCGTGTTATAAATAACCGCATATTCACTTACAATGACACGAATTATGTTTTTTCTAGCCAGTACTGGAACGGCAACCATGGTCAAAGAAAGAAGAACGCGATCATCGTTATTATGTCTACTATGAAGATATATTAGTTCGGATACTTTCATATCTAAATATGGCGATCGTAAATAAAAGGATGTTTCTACATGTATTCAGGTCAAACCAAAGTTAACTTTCGATTTTACTGAAAAACATATACTTCAGATGTAATTTGCGCGTCCGGTAAATCTGTCACAAATGTGGCAGATCGTTGCACCTGGCCAAGCTCATACGGCTCGAGCGATCTGTTTATGTCAACAACTAGCTGTGCCAAGCGACGCCGCTCCGGTCGCGCAAATTTGATGACATCCAGCTCTTTATGATTTCATTGAATGTGTGCTTTTTTTTATGTCCACATCTATTACTTTTATTTAATGCCTCGCGTTTATTTCATCATAATGGATTTTTAAATAGAATGTTCTGTAAATGAAAATTCTTTCCAACTGTGTTACAAAAAGTTTCATATCATCGTTTATTCATTCACCGGAAATTGAAAATAAATCATGACACGACAAACACAGCGACAATGTTTCCGCAAAACATTCCCATTCGAAAGTGGTGACAATGCCAAATAAATCCGAATCTAACCGGGCATAGTTACAGTGAAGCAGCCACAACTAGTATTCGCGTGTTTTGCGAGCCCATCTGAATTATTTTTGTAGCTCATTCGAGGTCCCAGCGACAAGTGCCAGGTTTACAGCTTTTATAATGCATAACAGTGAATGTACGTGTGCTACGAACCTCGCACACTCGAGGAGTTCCTTGTTGGGCGCGAAGGAGGCTCCGCCGCCGGGCGCGACTAGCGCAAACAGGAGCATCAGCAGTATCCACATGGCGGGCTACGGGCGCGCGGGTCTCCGCCGCTCGCGCACTCTCTTTTCCACAACACACACTCGTCTGCACATGATCAGTTCACAGACACATCACTGATGTCGATCGAGAACACGGCTCTTAAAAATCCACGGGTCGAGGTCCGAGAAGCAGCGAGCGCGGCACGAGACTGACGATGAAGTCGGGCGGGCGCGGCGCGGTCATGGGCGCAACCTTCGCTTCCGCGCGATCTCACCCTGTGATGCGAGAGGACTGCTCGCTACGCAATTCGCTACGCAGCCCGCGTTTACATGCATTGCGTGTGCGGCTTATACCAGTAACGCCCACGGTTCGCGACACATTTTTGCCCAACATTGTTAGGGCATTTTAGCACAGACATGATTTGGAACACTTTATGATTTACGAGTTTTATTTACGGTAATGCTATAATGAAACAACAAACATTTTAATGATAACCGGGAGGAGGTTGGTGTGTCGCGATCGCGTGACAATGTCTGCCGTGCCCAATCGGTAGACAACATTTGAGTTTTGCAAACTCGAAACGACTGAAATGGGTTGGCAAGTTTTTTGGCAGTTTCATGTTGTGCCAACATGTTAACGCAGTGCGATATACAAGGTTGTTTTTATTGTTAATTAAACAAAAATAAATATCTTGATGTTTAGGATCTTATCTGATGTTTATGTAATTATTCGTAGACCATTAGTAAAAGAGCCCATATATTAGCGTAGGATGTTATGTATATACCATTACCACAATTTGATTGGTGCATCCACAACTAATCTGGCTTAATAACTAATTCTCTTCTTAATCTTTACTGAACTTCAACTACTGGCCATAAGCAACAAGGGAAATCGAGCGGTGATTAAAATTTACACTAAATATGGCGTGACCGTGATATCGTGAGTAACAGCTAGGGTAGTTTTAAATGTACAAATATTATTTAGAAAAGGATTTTATCTCCAGATCCTCTTTATAAATAAATTAAATCAAAGTATTATTAAATTAAAATAGAATACCTCATTTTTTAAACTTTAAATAATCATAATCGACAAGGCGGGTATTTTAAGAAAATATAACTTGTTCCTAGCACAGATTAAGACGTTAGAAAGCGAAAGCTCTTTATTACATACTAAATAGTCATAAAGTAAAGTGTATTGAGAACGCGAATTCTACTAAATATTTTCAGCGTCTCGGTGCCGGTCAGCCAGAAAGTCGCGCCAAAAATAAATGGCAGCGTAGTTTTGTCAAATGCGTGAAGCGTCGTTACGTACTCATCCCGGGCTTTGGGTTTGTGACGTTACTTTCATAATAGACCAGCTTCTGCCCGAGGATTACTCCCGATAAATTTGGAGTCTTAAGAAAAATAAAAGGTATTCGATTATATAATACAGCTAATAGCTTATCTGTTTACGAGGTTTTGTGAAATCAGTAGTGGCATGCTTGACACATAAATGTCCAAACATCTCAGCTCACAAGTATTTAAACTCTAGGAAGTACGGTAGTGTAAAAAGGTAAGTCCCCTATCTTCCATAAGAGGAGATGTTATTTATAGCCAATTCAACTGATGGTAATATATCTTGCCCTTATAGAATAATTTCTTAAAGTCAAGTAAATGACCGGTCTTTTGTGCTCTTTCTTTTCAGTCTCCACCAGGAATCGACTCCTCTGGATTGCAATGGTCATTCATTTATTTACTAAACACAACACATTAGAAACAATAATTTTCAATTGATTCATTAGAATATACAGAATGATGAGTTAATGTGCAAAACAACTTTCAAGCTCTACATACGTTGCGTTGACGCGCGGTTACCGAAGATCTTAACAAAATCTTGCACAATAGTTTTCTTCCGGAAGGGCAACTTACAATAAGTGTGGGATTTTTTTGGATAGGGACATAATTACTGTTATTTATTTATGCAGAAGCATTATGATTGAAAGGTTTTCAGATACCTACACAAATGTTAATACTCGTAGAGATATATTGAGACATCGAATGTTTGACCAGTAAAAATGGCTCCCCGCATGCGGATTATAGCATGCGGTACAGAAATGTTTCTCTTCTCGAATGAGAGAAAACGATTATCCTAATGTGGGTTCTACGGCATGCATTACAGACATCCCCCGCATGCCAAATGAAGGCCCTATTGACTAAAGTAAATGTGAAGAAAGCAATGTTATAAAACTCTGTGTGACGCGAGTAGAGCGTCTGATGTTAAATGTGCTCATTATGAAACTATTAAAACGAAGCTAACGAGCTTGACTATTACTTTTAAACTAATCATTTAATCGGAATTAAAACCTCGCAAAAATCGAAGCTATTAAATTGGAGTTATTTGTTTTGACTTAATGATATTATTGATGTTTTGAGCTAATTTTTTTATTTTTTATCTTAGTTGAAGTGTAAAATGTATGTGTTGAAATTTACTTTGTAGATTACTAGTTGCTCGCCCCGAGCAGGACCACTCGCAATTTTGTGTTCAACATTATTCTTTATCTATACTATTCACCTTCTTAATTATATTAAGATCGGATAAACCATACTCGACATATTCTCGGACAAACATTCACCAGGGGGTGAAATAATAGATAGGGATCTACGTAACCCGTAACATACAATTGCCCATCCATTTCGACTCTGAGAACTCGCTTCGCTCAGCTAAAACATAAATTAAAGGATTTTACAACTTTTAATAATTTAGATTTTAAAACAAATCCGTTACTTAAAAAGAAACATCGTAAAATATAATTTTAACTTTTTCAATAACTTTTAAGAATTCCTCGAAAAATTATCTTCGAAATTAGTTAGCAAATTAGTGCATTCTTCTTCTATATGTAAATCGTCTAGCATACTTTCTTTCTGATGCCCCAGACTTTCTCGACGTCACCAGAATTGTTCCACGTACACGTGCGTAGGCCGTTTTTTTTCTTTGGCCGACGGCCAGGTGTTTTGGCGGTCTTTGTCAATGTTGTATTTATTAATACTTCGCATTGTTGCGCTTCTGGCTCGTCTGTACGTCTGACCTTATCAGTTTTTTTTTACAATTACGCTACACTGCTATTAAAAGTCGCACGTCGTGGACGATGATGCTGTGGAAAAATTCGGACGCTGTCCTAATTATAACTATTCTTTCCAAATTTCTTGCATATATAATTTTTTTTTCAAATAACTAATTACAACAAAAGAGATAGTTCTTACAAAGTTGTCCCTGCAGAGAGAGACTACAAGAGACTAATTGTTTCCGTTAAGAATGATTATTTTATGCCAGGACCCCGATATAAGTGTTGGAATGTGACATATTCGTGACTAATTACATTAACATTGAAGATTCTTTGAAACTGATACTAATAAAATTTATATTCGAATACCAGATACCCGTATTTATTGAAGGTTGGAATAATTATTAACAAAGATAGATATGAGCTAGTTTTCATTAAGGACAAAGAAAGAGTCAATGTTATACCATAAAATAGATATGATTCACTCATCTATATTTAGAATTTGTAGTGAAAACTGGCCGGTCACCTTAAAATAAGGTATAAACCGAACTTAACCTAACAATCGTTTTTTATGACTGACTTGGCTTCGCTTCGGTGACATAGAAAGAAGCTCGTATTTCCTACCTATTATTCTTTGCCTCATTCTTTGCCATCATCATAAGCGATAATTATTTAAGTAATATTAGATCATCTAAATAAAATGCGAGCTGTCAAACATTTACATTTTGTACATTTGAGAAGAAATTATTCGTTTGTTAGAAAAAAACAAATATTTTGAAAGCATTTTCGTCTGAAGAGAGAATTTTAGACTGCTGACAAAAACATAAACTCTTTCATAAATAAAGACACTTTTCCAATATACCAAGTTTAAAAGAGTTCCTGAACGAATAATTAATGTGCTATTTTAACGTTTTTTTGCAAGACGATAAGTTTCATATTGCGTGCTTGTAACAATCCAAGCAAAAGTTGAACACAACATACATTATTTACCTAATTACTGCAAAACAGTAATTGTGCGGTATTTGACTTTGTATCTTTCTATATTCGCAAATTTTACCCCGATTTAAGTTTGTCTGTACCTTAAGCGATTTATTGAAGCTAAGGTTTAATGGCATCACAAAACTTGAATAATAATTTTAAACTCCTTTGCATTTCAAAGTAAAAATGTATATTTTTTGTATTTAGTAAATGGAAACCGGGTCATTATGGAAATGCTGAATACAAACCACAAAAATATGGTTAAATTTTGTTATTTAAGTCTAACGTTTTGAATTTACTGCCTAACCTACAAATCAAATGTCAAGTAAAATTTCTCATAAAATTCACCATGCAGAACACGAAGGAATTACTAATTTGTGCTTTGACTGGCGTAGTGCGCCAAAATGGCAATAATTAAAATTCGTTTCGTGTCATTTTCGTATAAAGTTTCCGACATTGGGCTCGCTGTGGCCTCGCGGAGTTGCAACTGTGTCAAGAAAGTCCCTTTGTTTTCTTCCTCCATAATCCTTTCATGGTTATTGGTGACCTTTTGCACGCGATCTGAATGACGGGTTTATTTGGGTATTATTACTCAATATGAGGATGTACTGTTTTCTTAGATTATACATACAGGGTGTGGCGAAAATAGTGGATAATAGGGACTTTTATTGAACATAAATATATTTTCCTGAATATATAATATATTAAATATATTATTTTATTTTTATGGTGTTATCTTAATTAGACATTAATTACATTTATATTTCACTTTCGTGACTTTCCTCACCTTTCTCAAATATTTATAATTATAAGGTATAATTAGGTTTATTACTTACTGACTTTAGATTTAAATAAATCCACTTACAGAATGTTCAGAATTATTTACATATTTAAATCATGTTATTATCTGTATTATTTGTACAAGATTGTAATATATATGAAACCGTATGATTGAGTATGTATTAACCTTTACATGGTAGAGGTGTTGGAATAAGAAAGTAATCTCCAGTGGTCACCGCTCTATTCTGGTAGAACTATTCAAACTACAGTAACTTGCTCATAAGTCATAATGAATAATCGATCAGTTAAACTTATCCAAATCTAACCGGTGTGTTGTTTATTTATATTATTTTTTATTATTAACAATATGCGTGGATATAATAATTTAATTAAAATAATGTGCAAAGTAATAAAACGGTATGGCGAGGTAGATAGATATGACATAAATATGTGTAATCATAGTAATAGCATTATTACATCAAATAATTGTTATAATTTCCAAGTTATTTCTTAATAACCTTTTCTGATGTCAATTTATTTGCTTTACGAGTATCTTACTATAATTAAAGTAACAGGTTTAATGTTAGTGTAAATTTACGAGCAAATAGGTGTCTACGTCGCACGTAACGTCACAAACTCTCTAGATTAAAAAAAATGCCAAATATTTGCCGATGCTGCAATGATTATCTATACCAATAGTTTAAAGAGGAAAGAATTGTTTATATTGGATAGGCTCCGAAACTAAAGGACCGATTTGGATGAAATTTTTTACAGAGATTGTTTGAAACCCCAAGAATGACATAGGATAGTTTTTATCCCGAGAATCCGGGAATGGGATATACAAGCTGGTAAAACGCGGAGCTAGCTAGTTTGATATATAGTGAAAATGTTCTTATGCTTTTGAGAATCTAGTTGACGATTCTACTGATAAAAAAATTCCACAGCAAAGTGCGCATACCCCGCGAGCCTAGTTCGATAGCCATAATCGCAATAAATAAGGATAGTTTATCGGTTAACATAAATAAAATTTATGTTAATACGTTGACATTATTTTTACGACAACGCAAATACTTCCGCGTCCTTGGTAAAGTCTTTTGTTGACTTATAATTCGCGTGATTAAACAGATTATCGTGGAAATTATAATATGTAAGTACCAAACATTTTACGTTTAAGTCATACATTGTTATAATGTAGTGTAATTAGCGATGCATTATTCATTATGCAAATTTGTGACTGTATCGAATGTTTCAATCGTATGCTTTTTTTAGCGGCAAAATTTGAATGATGATTATTTTAATTACTTTATTAGTTACCTAATTAGAAACGTATAAAGATGTGTTATATATAAAGAATGAAGTTTGCTTGTTGAACAATGCGTTACACGCCATGATACATTTGTATTGTAGAGCATTTGCCTTCATCATATTGTATCATTCATACATTCGCGTTTTTATAAATGTTGGCTATATCTTATTGTTTACTAAGGCTTTAGTGAGACAAGTTAAGTAGGTAGCTGATACCTTCATGATTATTTTTATATGTTTCTTTATAACAAAATTATATAACAGGACGCGAGTTTTCCTATGTGTCAAAATATTTGTCACCGCCAATAAATATAAGCATAACCTTGTAATAGAGCTTATGTTCTATTTGCCGACTTCGCATTGATTTCAATAAATCACCATTTTAGTAATTCGAAATGTTTCGAATGTTTTATTTATGTGCATCGCCTTACCAAGGGACCTTTTGTTACCTTCGGCCGTCAGCCATCGACATTGATGCCCGAAATGCTTTAAAATTTTACTCAACGCCATCACGTTGCTGGCACGTCTTCCGTATTGGCTTTGTCGAATTTGACATGCGATTCACCTTAAGTAATGAAATTTTAAATGATTCCTACTATTCTACTTACAAATTGGGGTCTAAGCAATAAAATTTCAAATAAAATGCTTTGGAAAAGCTTTGAATACGTTGAAAAGACAAATACTTTGATTATAAATGCAATTCTAAATTAGCTGTTCTTATCGATTCTTATTTTTAAAAATAGATATAATCTATAACAATATTTTATAGAAAGACTGATATTTTCTGCATCAGTGCGTCTAAAGTTCCTTTTCAAATTTATTTTTGTTGTTATTAGTAAAATAGTGACTTAAAAATCTTAAAATTTTCCTTTCGAATATTATTGCGATATTTTCCTTATTTTATTGCGTTTTAAGCACTGCACGAAATACACCACAACCTTGCATATGTTAACAACATAGTGTAAAATAATTATGCAAAGGGCAGTGAATAAATTATCAAAATCCAGTATGGAACGTGATCGCATGCCATATTGACATTTATAAGAGGCTTTAAGCCTTAAAAATGCACTCTTTGTCTACGCAGGTGCACTATAAATAGAAAGATGTGTTGACATGCACACCATACGTAGTGTTATATAGTAATTGATGAGTGATTCAGGATCTTATTAATAAATGATCCATGCTTAGCAATATATAATCAGAACCTACAGTGGGAAATAGGAATATGAAATTATTAAGATGTATATATCTATAATATGTGATACCAAGTAACATTATTTGGCAATTGTAAATTATTATTTAAAAAGTACTATCACTTCTCGATGAGAGTCTTTTTATGAGTTATTATGTAACAGTAATTTTGTATATTATAAAATTCTGACGTGTATCATTCCCGAAATAGTATCGAAAATGATCAAACCTGGCTTATTGATTATAAAGAAGAAGAGATAATAGATTATGAATGTTCAATGTTATCCTTGAATTAATGAAAACAGTTCAATGTACACACCAAAATAAAATATACAGATAAACACAATAAAGATTATATACTGAATGGACATGCACATATGGCGGCCTGTTCGCTATTGAATCTTCCAGGCAACCATTTACAAATAGAATCATAGATAAATACAAATTTGACAGTAGCTCAAGTCCTTTTATGTAATTAACAAAAACACGTATGTGCGTTTGGTACCTTCTGATTTCATGTGAAAAGTATTTAGGTACTTCATTTTGATGAATTTTATCCTAGAAGCAGATTACACCTGAAAATTAGACATACCCGTATCCTCACAAAAAATCTTATCTGTGACCTCGTATTTTTATACAAAGATGTATCCTTTGAAAATCACTTAAAAACTTATCTAATCAATGTTTATAAACTATGCAGTTTCAGCCGGAAATATCATTGGGGTGAGCATGTTTCATGATTCCGACGTTACTATTGCGCATTGCATCATTAAGTTTTGATTAGCCCAGAAATATACTGACTCAATTTGTTATGAACGTCATAATTGGGAGATTGTTAATAATACTAGACACCGAAAATTTAAATTTAGTTATTTTAGAAAAAGTACCGAACTGTGCCTCTCGCTAATCATGAAATATAACACAACATATATTGAACATAATCCAATTAAAAATAATAATATTTAACTTTAAACGATCTTCAAAACTTTAAACGTTAATTACATGAAATTAGGCAATTTTAGCGGTTCATAAGAATCGTCATACAGCTTTTCCGTGACCACCTCAACATATGAAACATTGTAATATTAATTTCACACAAAATAAGGCCTTATCACGTACCAGTATATCGTCAATACAAATCGAATAAGTGATGTGTTTAGTCGAATCAG
The DNA here is from genome assembly GCA_001586405.1 of Phoebis sennae. Taxonomy (NCBI): domain Eukaryota; kingdom Metazoa; phylum Arthropoda; class Insecta; order Lepidoptera; family Pieridae; genus Phoebis; species Phoebis sennae. The sequence continues at coordinate 370,483 of LQNK01000583.1, read as the reverse complement.
TTTGGTATCCCTTAAATTACCTGAATAAATATCAAACCTTCCTTTCTCGCTTCTCCCAAATAAAAATAAATTCATTTGGTTGAACAGAAAACTCTTATTTATTAAAATTATAGCTTTAAAACTTAATTACAATTATTAAGTTGGACTTCATTTGGAACCTTTAAATGGAATGATAAAATAAAAGATATTATTTTGTTTTATTTAGTAAATATATATGAAAAAAGTACACACAGTGACATCTATCGCGAGGGAGTAAAACTAATAAACAAGCTTAGTTTCGCACATTGAAGACACGCTTTGTATGAAAATGTTCGCCATGATTTTCAGGAGAGGGCGCGAGTGTATCCATTTGGAAAATATAACATTGGGGATTTAATATTCCTTAAAAGGTCAGAGGACCTCGAGACCATATGTTTAAGAAATATCGAGCCTTTATCTTATAATAAGGATATTTTCTAACAAAACAAGCTTAAGTGCAGTCGATGGAAAAAAAAATAATTGTAGAGTATTATATTATGTAGAGCTCGAAACTTTTACTTCACTTTCTTCCATAAAATGAAACCAAAAAGTTGTATAGAATTTTATATGATACTTATTTATAAACGTTTTGGTAATTTGTCAAAAATTGTATCAAATCATCAAGTCAGCGAATAAAAGTACAGCGTTTTTATCGTATTTTTTCGCTTTTTTCGTTTATTTCGTATAAGTACTAAGTTTCTTAATTTACTGCAAGTTGCCAGCCTTCATTTAAATACACAGCGTACATGGCAACATTCGATACTACGTGCAAAGTTCGGAACTAATCACTCACTTAACTTCCTCGAAACTTGGGTCGTCTCGATATCCTTAGTTTGATGTTCTACAATGACAAGGAGCTTCAAATGGTACCCTATTAAAGTTTCACCTTTCAAAATCCTGGGTGTCAAGTGTCAATTAGTCCCATGTATCGTGATCCGCATTTCCTTTTATATAAAACTCAATTGCCGTAACATTAGCTCCGAAAAACTCAAAAGAATTCGAACAATTTGGATTATTCTAATTTTGTTGTTTTCGTAATTGTCGCAAAGGTTGCACATAGTAACATCCAGTTCTTATTAAAAATCGCAACAGCTTTCTCTTATAACATATTGAGTTTATTTTTAATTTTTACGGAGAATGTCGTATAACATGTCGATAAACTTTATTTTATTCTAGTTTTACGTATACAAATAATGAAATTTTGTAAAGTTGTTTTATCTTAGAAGGATAGAACTATAGTTCTGTATTGTTCTATCTTTGTATAGTTCATAAAGAATTAATAAATAAACTTAACTAGTCAGTTAATGAAAATCATCATGTTGTTCCTCGAATATTATTTCGTGAGATATTGTCATTATTGGTAAGAGTTATCTTTCCCTTAAAAGCGTATTGTCGAAGTTTGACTGTTAAATTTTAATCAAATTTCTCGGAAATTGTTCTAAGTGGATTAAACATAATCCACAATGACAACAACGTTATAATTTCAATAAAGACAATAATATTTTTGCAGTGAAAGTGGAAAAGATGAACTAGTCAAAGTAAGCGTGATGATTAATGATTATTATAAATTGTCACATGATTAATTCTTAGGTTGTTTTTCTAGTAATACAGAAAAAATGGTATCACATAATTAAGTTATTATTTTAAGGCAAAAGTAAAATGAGACGAAGCGAAATAAAAAAGCAGACGCATAAGAGACAGTTTTTATAGAAGCATAATCGTTTCTATTATGAATCGCAGTGAATTCTGCACCAAAATAGGAATTAAAATCAGCATTGCTAATATCTCTCTCTGCTTCATTAGTTAGAATTACGACTAGCAACAGAACCTATTCGCACATGTTAAATTAATAACCGTCCTTAATTATTTATCGATCATTGCAGAAACGATGGAATACAAATGTTTGTGTAGCCCGATCCACGGAGCGCCATCAATACACGTTGTGTCAACACTTTGATGAGACCATTTGCTCGTCATCGGCAATTCAAGCCACACAATTGTTTTACATCATAGTATTTATATTTTTACTGCATTGGAGTAATATGGAGTTGATTGAACTAATTGGGTCCTTTTTGTATGAATATTTTATGGTCCAAATGATAAATTATGAAAAATATTGTGATGGCAATTTGATAAAAACTATTCAAATAATTAAATTCTCCGGGATTTATACATATTGTCAATCACCTATCGTATAGCGAAGCAATAAAAGACAATGTCAAATTAAGATAATAACATGACAATGATATAATAAGATAATAGTTAATGTGTTTGATAATTAAACTGAATTTAAAAAGGCAAATAAGAAGCTCGAACATGATCAATTGCACTAATTACAATTAATCACTTGTTCCGATATAGCTCGTCATTATTTAGAAAGCATTATAAATAATGCCCTTATTAATCGCTTAGTCCATAACGAATACATCGTTAAATGTCATTTGTATTTGATAAAAAGACAAATTTTAGTAAAGAATTAGTGACATTTTCCAATGAAGCGGATACCCAGGACCGGAAAGAAAGCAGTCCCAAGAGAGGGAAGGTAAGGTAACTATACGTGCTTGTTGATGCACAAAATCATTTCAATCTTGAATTGGAACTTTTTTTCAAAATACGAATTTGATCTCATGATCTTTAATATCTATAGACGAATATGCTACGTAATTATTTATGCTACATAATTCCAAATAGTAACAAAACAAACTACTGAGTTAGGTGCATACGTTAAATTAATAACCCTTCCTTAATTATCGATTATTGGTAAATGAAGCGATGAAACACAAATGTATGTGTAGCGCTGCACGGGGCGCTATCAATACACGTTGTGTCAACACTGATGAGAGTTGAGAGTTGAGAGAGAGACAATGAAATGAAATTAAATATATCTTTATTGCACACACATTAAATAAGAAGATAAAGAGAAAAGAACGTAAATTTAATAATGGATGCAATGGCTTATTACTATAAGCAAGTTCTTCCAGGCAACGCAAGCCGCACTAATGTACCTATTAATTGATGTAATTGTAAAATAATTAATTGATTAATGAATTAAATATTGTTCATTAATATTGTAAATAGTGTCAATGTACTTCGAAAAGATAAACACGTCTTAGCTATGAATTGTTCCTACATTGAAACTTGTCGTACATTATTGTGATTAAAATTTTTTTTTTTTTAATTAAAAGCAATTCTATGTTGTAGTCTATATTTATTTTCTTATTACTACGAAATATACTTTACTATTTAAATTGCTATTACTATTAATATTAATTCGCGTTAAAACGCAAAGAAAAACGAGATACTTTATATTTCAATTATAATATAAATACACTGGGCTACAAGGAGCTAAGAACATCGATAAATTGATTTTGAAGAATCCTTCGATTTGCGTATTCGGTGGAAACTGATTGAATAAGCCCTGTTTTCAATTCAAATTTCATAGCCTGTTAAAGTTTTGATTGAGGTCGACTTACCATTTAAATTAAGGACAAATAGTAATTACACAGTAAAACCATCGACATTTACTATTTCTCTGCAATAAACTAAATTTCGATAGTTAATGGTCTTGCACAACATTTTATTTAACTATCATTTTGTTTGCGCCGGCTCCTTAATTCATATATGTTTTTAAATATTGATAAATTGATTAAACAGTTTTATATAAAGACAAACACATTTTTATACTTTCAATTCCACTATATTAACACTTTTTACAATAATGTCAGGTAGTTCAAATTAAATTTTTATTTAATTTGAACTACCTGACGATGATGTACGAAACCGGTCGTGTTTAAATAAATAAAACATTATTGTAAAAAGTGTTAATATCCACTATATTGCTAATTGAAAGTATAAAAATGTGTTTGTCTTTATATAAAAGTGATATGCAATTCCATCAAGAAGTATCAATACAAAGTATAAAGTATGATTAAACAGTATCTTTCCCGTAAGATATGAGGCTTATTCATACATGAAGCGTATTGCAAACGCAGTACATTTTATGCCGGAAAAATAAACATTTACATAGCTGTCATACGACAGGATCCTAAAACGTTTACTTACATGCAACCGACTTCATTAATTGCTTCAAACGAAAAAAGCATCATTAAAATCAAATATCTAAATCAATCAAGAAATACTTATCTAGTAGTTGGTTTGTGTTATTTTTTACGGCTATGATTAGTAATTTGTTACATGATGGATTGAACAGTCACGATCTATCTTAGAATTATAATACTAATAACTGATATCACCTCAAATGTATGTAATAATATAATTTATATCAATAATATAAAATAAAAATAAAATAAAATAAAAATAAAATTACTTTTATTGCCATAAAAACAAAGGTTAACATAAAAAACAAACAAAAAACAAAGGTTTTTACAATTAAAAAAAAAAATTAAAAATTAAAAAAAATAATGTTAATAATAAACAATTATGGCAAAAGGCGATGACTCAGCATTCGTTTGCTTTGTCATAAGACAAAACAATACTGTTTTTCAGTCACCCCTAGAAGTAGGAACTGAAAAAATGAAGGAGAGAGAGAAATAGAAAGAAAGAATTGAAAGAAAACTAAGATATAAACATGAGGGGGAACAGTTAACAGAACAGACTATACAAAAAAATAAAGAGATTAGAAGTATATAGTTATATACAAAAAGATGAAGTTAATCTAAATGTGTTGTTGTGTTTGGGTTATATATGTTTACATAATATATATTTGTGTGTGAATGTACGTTTATTTGTGTATTGGAGTAATTGATATGACCATTAAACGGAATATGCTCATATTTTTGAAGTATATAATTTATAGTTAGATACATTGCAGTGATAAATGCCAGAAAACTTAGTGGGTTGACTATGATCAGTTGAAAAATTTTTTGATGTTTATCGTTTTTGTGAAGGGGTGTTTTAATTCTGCAGCAGCAAATTGTCTCTTCAGTAGAGCACTCCTGTAATTTGATTTGAACGTGTATGAACTAATATAAATTATAAATTATAATATAAATTATAAATTATAATATAAATTATAATAATATTATTACTAATATAATATAAATTCTTTACAATATACGCTCATAAATACTAGTGTGTCGTATTCATACAATTACATTGATTGGTAAGAAATCATAAGAAGATACATCTAATACATAAATTTCGTTTCAGTAGTATTCGTAAGAATAGGTCATCATTTAAGGTAGCCCAAGGGACTAAAATATATTGAGGCAGCTACCCATGAGGTAATGGCAATCGATTTGCTGAACGTCTGTAAGTAATGTTATAAATCGCACTGATCCTTAAGGTTTTTCGTATAGAAGCTTATTACTGTCCCTTTGCATAATATATTTTACATTACAATGATTGAAAAATATGTAGATTATTAATTTAAGAACTGACTTCTATTTGACAGAAGAGGAACGCAGCTGAGCTTTCAGTGTTTAATATAAATACTTTTATAAAAAACCTTAATCATCTGAAAAATTCATAAAGTTTAACTTAAACTAATCAAGTCATGGAAATTTGAATAAAACGACAAAAAGTTTTAGTTGGTTTTCAAAGGAAGACAAAATGTGTTACGTCAGCTACTCCATTTTAACTTTGCAAGTTAACATTTTGCATAACGTTTTCAACGGCTACGACATGCAAAAGGCGTCACTAGCCACTACTTGTTACACTGTTACCCTAAAATTAAATTACTTTAAATATAAATCAATTTGACTGCGTAAAAAATTGCGTATTCTTGCACATTCGTTATTCCACCAGCCATCACATACTTATTATAACAAATAATAGATTTTAAATTATCACCAATACCTACATCATACCTTATAGAGCATTTTTCGAATTTTATCAGAGTTCGTCTAGATTTCATTCTAATTGCTCTCTTCAACAGTAGCGTTTCATATTACTAAACGTGAAATTAAATATTTTCATTCAGCATACAAAGGAAAACATCCTGAAAACGAACCTTTTTATAAACGATTTAGTTTTACATCTCAGAAAAGTGCACTCAAATAAGACCCATTCTTTTTCATCACAAAGACGATTTCTTAGAATAAGGTATTGGTCATAAGATAGTATTAAAAAGAAATGTTGTTCTTTAAATCCAAATCGAGTTTTACTTTAGAAAGGACATTTCAAATACAAACTGGTGCCACGCGAAATATAAATTGAAAAAGTTAGACGTTGTTAGGCACCAGGTTTTTAGGCGAATGATGAAATATTTCATCAAATGATAATCTACTTAGCTTATTGTATTTAATAATATGTAGGTATATAGCGTTTGTTAAATATAGTAACTATAAGTAGTAGACAAAATAGATGACGATTCATATAGTCGTAGTATGTGAGAAGTGTGTGGGTAAACGTTGAGCGAAGACGTTCTTTCCGAACAATATTGCATATTCCCCAAGGGAATAATCGTATGATAGAAGAGTTTCGGATAGCCCTTCGGAGCATGATGTTAAAAATAGAATGGAATATAAAATTCTTCGTTAACTTTACTCTAAAATATTGCAATCTTTTTGTGCAAACTTATTTGCACGCGGTGCCTCAGTGTTCTGTCTGACAATGGATATTATTTTGTAATTTATATAATTGCGGGAGAAATATTCCAAAATGCGTCTATATTTTTATGATAGCTAGAAGCTTTGTGCGCCATTTTTCGTTATTACTTGTTTCAAATTCCAAATGTTGAACTAAAAATTTAATATTATGCATGTTTAACGAAACATTTCCAAGTTTAAGATTCCGCCATAAATTTTAAAAGATTAGTTAGTTTTAGTAATATTCATAAAATTATTATAATTGTATATTATACGACACATAATTACATTATATCACACGTATTGCATAAATCATATTCGTATTTCAATTAAAAATACCATTTGTAATTTTACAGTTTTCGAGAAACCAGGAATCAACGGTATATTTAATTGATATCTGCACTAGAAAGAGATTTTTTAATAAAATAAAACGAAATGAACACATAAAATCATCTTTAAGAGTGGGGTTGGGTAATTTAATTTGTTCTAGATTTAAAAAATATGTATATATAATAAGGTTGAAGCTTTGTAGGTCTCTTAACGTAATCCCTCATAATTAGATTTTACCTCCAAGAGTTGTGACTTTAATTCATATTTTGTATAAAAGCATCTAACTAAGCTAACTCTTATAAATGATAAAGTAAATAATTTATTTATAGCGTATAATGTAGTGTACTAAGGAAACCCTAATTAGATCTCATTGAATATATTTAAAAATTTTAAACGTTCTAAAATTATTTTAGAAAATGAGATTGCAATTAGAAGCAACTTATGAGCATAGCTTGGTTTTAGAATTTCCCTCTTAATAAAAAGTTTATATATTAAAACAATTGTAAATATAGAGCTATGCTATTCCTGATGTTAGGAATATAAAAGTATTAAAAAATATTAACCTGGAAAGATGTTCTATTGTTACGTGTCATTAATGATAATGTGATAAATTCGGTTTATTGCCCTCTATTCAATTATTAGAATTTAGTGGGAGATAGCAGACAGCTCCAATTTCATTAATGCAAGTTGAAACTGAATTGTTGGACCTATTGTGCGCCGTAGCGTGGGTTTTTCATAAAACTTTATTGAATTAGAGCCGTGCACGCGTATAGCGAACAATCGTTTTTTCATACAGGTAACAAAAGATCGCTAGAATTGCGTTTCAAGTGCATAGCAAAAATATGGATGATAACTTTTATCTCTACAAAGAAGCCGAAACAATTATTTCAGTATTTTTTTTCAATTTTCTTGCCCGTGTGGCGAGGGGTCTGAATACATGTGTCGCCACCCCATTTCATTTCACCGTCGGGGCAATCGTGCTGCATAACATCTTCAGCAATAAAATTTATTCATCATATTTTCTTTACAGATATTGAATCGAATGCGTACGATACCCACCTGTGGACGTTTACTTTATATTTCTTCGTATGTGGAACCAACAAATATGTCTTGTAAGAGCTGGCATCGCACTATGATTTTGATGTATCGGTCTTTACTTCGTTATATCTTTCTCGACGCGGAGAAAATTGATCGTGGGCAGCTATTTATTTATCTTAGTATTTAAAAATTGCATGTCTTGAAAAAATTAAACTAGAACAATCGATTTAAAAGTCTTCGTGTAACGTACTAGATGAAGTGTGTTACACAGGCAGAAAATTCGCGTTAAATTTCATAATATTCGCGTAAATAGCATAAATACTCCTTGGCGGTACAACAGAGGGCTAGATGTGGTTTGAGGTAAAGGGTGTTGCCTAAGACTGAATATTTCAAAAACATTCTATGTATATAAAATTTAATATACCTTTTTGGCTTAAATGCAAGTAAATCTTTAACCAACATCAAGAAGGTATTATCATTTATGACACGCAAATAACATAAATATAATCACTACATAGTATAAAACAAAGTTTTAGATATTTAAAACTACACCACGGATTTCGATATGGTTATTTAAAATAGATAGATAAAGAGATTTAAGACACGATTAAAACCACGGGCGGTTAGCTAATAAAAATAATACTTAAAACAAAAGTCTTTCCTTAACGTTTTTGTAATTTAAAGCTGTAGAAGAATGAACTGCAAAATCTTAATATTCTAGAAGTTAAACCTAATAGTCACGAAGTGAAACCGTGTTCTTGTTAACAGAGTCCCCGGGGACGTACCTTTACTTATTACTAATTTTTACAAGCGAAATGAACTGAAGGTTCTTTATAACGAATATTAGTTATTAATATGTGGGCTTGAACTATATAGATCTACAAAATGAATATTCAAGAAGGTCGTTCTGTGCGTAGGTACAAGTTTTTGTTTGTAAATGATATTTGCATAATTTCAACGAAGCGTGTAATACGTTTTCCTCCCACGATGACATTATTTGTTATAATATGCTTAAAGGGTTATCAGCTTGTAGAGTTTTCTAAACTATAAAATTGTATACATGTACTGAATGTTGAGAACACAGATATACAGGGATATTGGAGGTTTTACATAAAATCGTCATACTCGTAGATGATGAAAAATTGTATCTCTAATTGCATTGAGCCAGAGCAACAGAAATATATAAGCTGAAAAAATATTGTATAATTCAATAGTGACACACAAACAGAAACATTATTATTTTCGGATACATAAAAAGTTATTAACTATCTGATTGAGATGTGGTTATTTCAATGTTATTAAGTATTTAGATATTATTATATATGGATCAGAATGAGAAAAATAAAATTTATCCCTCAGAAGTCTATGGACAGCGCGTCAACCCTAATTATTTTTATGGACGTGATTTAATTGTTCATTTAAATAGCAATGTTTGTGTATTATTTTGATTTATGGCACTAATATGTATATCAAGATGAAAATGAAACTGAAATGAAATGAACAAAGTTTATTGCTTACTTGCATCCTCCCGCGTCTATGCTCGATATAGATAAAAAAAAACGTATCCTATCACCTATCTGTATGAAATAACATCAAAATCCATTCAGAAGTAGCGGTGTGATTGAAGTCCAAACATCTTAACATCCAAAAATCGTAATTTTCACATTTGTATTAAGAAAATAGAAAAATGATAATAAAAATATAGAGATAGGGTAAACAAAAGGTGGTGACAATAACCAGCTTTTTTCTATTTTAATAATAGAAAATGAATGCCAGTCCGAATCATGTTATCATCGTTTCCCATGAACACCCGTTACAACTCCTTTATTAAGCTCATTAGTTTCAAATGAAAAAAGGGGATAGAATTAATGAGGCTTTTTTGTCTGTCTTCGCTCCCGTAGTATAATGTTATATTATTATGTCACTTAGTGAAGATGCAGTTTTCTAACGGTGAAAGAATTTTTAAACATTACAAACATTCAAAAATTATGATGATACTAATAGAAAATTATGATGTAACGAAAATTGTAACTTTCTACTACCTGGGTGTTCATCTTTCTACGTACTGATGTATGTATTTACGTTTAAGCATGTCTATCAGTTATCTAGTTCCCCTATTACAAGATTTGCTTAATACAATAAACAATTCATTTTATGCGAGCTAACTTGCTCTCCGAAAATAAATAAAATGGCTAGCTATTATTCAAAAGCATTGAATTTATTCATCAAGTTGGATGCAGAAAATTGTTAACTGCGTAGGTTTTGTATCACACTAGCAATTATTTTAATAAATTATGTATTATTTATTTAGTTTTGAACTTTTAACAAAAAATGTAATGATATTGGAACAATGGAAAATGTTTCAATAAATGTTTGTATTTAATGAATTACTATTGATTGGAATACTCCTCCATACTAAATATACAACACTACTAAGTGGTATTTCCCTTTACTGACTATGCGTCCACCATATAAAGAACAAAAAATAAAATGCAATTTTTTTTAATTTTAATGCAACAATTGTTATTTTAAATGGTTAAATTTTATATTTAATAAATCGTGTATACAATGGGAACTTACCTTAAATAAATAAATTTATTATTATTACTATTTACATTGCCTAAAGTTAGGCAATGCTTGTGGTCTCCCGTCGTGGCCTTCCATCACGGTCTTGTCTACGACCTTAATATTTAAGACCTAAACTCAATCTAGTAAACTTTGTGACAAATTAGGAGATTAAAATAGTCTCTGATTGGTTGTACCTATTAAGACCGAAGAGAGTTCAACTTGAAGTAATATTTTACTGCTCGAATAATGGCCGAAGGAAGCGCACCGGAATCTAAAAATTAATTTGCTATTCTAAAATTCAATTCAGAATATTATGATTAATGACATATCAAAAATAAAGTAAAATTTTATTGTTCTACCAAACAAAAAATTAAACAATTATACATATTATAAGTAACTTAACCATTATTAGTGGAAACAAAAAGAGATGTCTCAGCTAGGCTGTAGTAGCTGAGTGTAAGTTGTTGCGAGAAATCATTGCGGGAATTGTTGTGGCGCTCAGCGATGTTCTGTTATTTGGGGCCAAACTATTTTAATCGCAATTATATCAAAATTGTTATCCTAATTCTCCAATATTCACCTTAATTCAAGAAGTTATAAATGAAAATAAAAATATATCTACATGTATACAGGTCTACCGTATTGATAAAAATGTCTTTTTTATTCCACAAAAATACGCTTTATTGCAACGTCCCAGCCATAAAGTCTTTCTAGAATTCAATATCGACATACAGAATCCGCTCTTCGAGACAGGTCTATTAAGAAGTTTAATTATAAGAAAATTCAATTTCAATGGCTTCATTCTGTATGCAAATAGAATATTATTGAAGTAAACTTTTGTAGTATCTCGTAATTGAAACACGTAAAATGGCTTAAAGTTTTTATGGTCTTATACAGCTATACATATACGGCGGGGCAACTGTGCTTTGGAAGCCAAATACAAAACTAGGGAGTAGGGGCTGATTTTGATAATATTACAGACCAGGTTTGCGTATTTATTTGTTCGCTCTGAATCAAATATAAAGGCATATACTCCTTACTCTGGTCCTTGAAAAATACTTTCGGTTAATATGATAAGTAAACCGAACGTTTCGTAGCATGCCTACACCTACGCCGTAAATAGTAGTTATAGGCAATTGTAACAAAATGGAAGACAACGAATTCTGAAAGAGGAAATGCAGAGGTTTACATATCATAATGAATTAATTGAAAATCAATCGTTATTAGCTTACAAAATATCCCATTTTCTTTGAAAATGTGAACGCGGGCGAATGTCCTAGAATCTCGCAGTGGATTGAGAATTGAGATATCTTCAGTATTGTCGCAATATCATACTATAATATTGCGTAGGAATGTACTGAATTTTTCAAAAACAATTGAATGACCTTATCCTTAAAAATTTACGTATTCTATGGTTCATGTCTTCAGTAACCACAAATTTAAAGCTGTTTTAATAGATTTTTTTTGGCATCTTTACTTTCACATAATTTTCTCCTGTCACAGTGATTTTGAATAAGAGCACTGAAGTGTGGGGAATAGCAATTTTCTAAATTCTACGGACTTTAGTTGAAGATATCAAAGGCATCGCGGTTGAATGACTAGAGGTCGTCGTTTTTTAGCGGCGTATTTCTTTAAATTGCTTTCATGTTCTCGCACATGGGTAATTCTTAATAGACTCCCTCATTGTTAATTATCATTTGTTAACATTTTACAATATTTATATAAGGGTAAATTTTAAAAATGGGCTTTCAGGGCTAAATCCTTATGAGGAATATCAAATAATGCTGAAAGGAGACTCGAGAAAATAAAAACGGCCACATTCGATTTTTAAAAAATGTTGAATAAGATTAATTTTTTTTCAAAATAATGGCATACCCTTTGCAACAGTATTGTTATTTCATGTGCCGATACATCGTATGATTTATTTCCAATCGTTGTGCGTTACATTATGATAAAGGAGACGACTGAAGTGGCGAGCTAAATGTACGTGAACAAAACTTACACATCATCTACACTAATATTATATATGGTTAAAATTTCGTTTGCTAGAAATATATAACACTAGGTTATTATATACGGTTAAAATTTTGTTTGCTAGAAATATATAACGATGGTATATTGCCTATAGCCTTCCTCGATAAATGGGCTATCTAACACTAAAAAAATTTTCGATTCGAACTAGTAGTTCCTGAGATTAGCGCGTTCAAACAAACAGACTCTTCAGCTTTATAAAATTAAGTATAGATTATGCTTCGGGAACGAAGCCGTGCGGATCAGCTAGTCAAATATATAAAAACATGTCTCAATTAATTGCTTTAAATCGAACATTATGTAACTTCAACTATGTACAGTGAAAATAATTTCATTAAGGTTATGATAACATAACCTTAAGTCCCCTAATATTTTTATTATGAGATTCAATTGTTTTATTCAAAATACAAAATCATTCGTATAATAACATCAATGTGGATGGAGCAATATCTAAGAATGTAGGGCGCATTTTATATATTAGTCTTTTCTCAGAATATTGCCATACTTTAAGTTCATTTTGTTACATATTATGTAGCATCGGGACAACATTATTATGTAACTGCAGATGTTCCATTTATATATTATTCCTGAGACACACTTGAACGATTATGAATATTTCAAACGCTTTATATAATAGCAAATGCTTTCAATATATAAATTACCAAATAAATTATTTCATGACTCAATAGACCGTAACATCAAATAACTATGAATAGGAATTTATCGGCTTTCATTTGTAATGTAATTATTAATAATTATTTTTTAAATATTAATAACCTATTATGAATTCCAGTAACCCAATGAATTAGCATAGTGGATTCATTCAGTTGGCGCATTAATTGTTAATTGGTGGAATTCCATTAAATTATAAACAGGCGTAGGTATATTTAGAAATTGGTTTTATGAAGGATTTTAAATACGAATCGTTATTATTCACAACTCACATATCTAATGTTTTACAATGCGTGATTTGGCAGGCTATAGAAGACCTTTTCTGTAATTCAAATATGTATTAACCAAGATTTTCTCCGTTGCTTTTCATTTTCTATTTTTAGAAGACAACGACATACTCTATTTTCAGAGCGTTGCAGCAATAATAAAAATGTTTATATGGCTTAAAATAAAAGTATACGTGCTATAATGGTGAATCTTTATATATTTTCGTCTCATATCGTCGCTGTTTTTATTTCCTTTACTTTGAACCGGTAAATAGATATCCTAATGTGTTTAAATTTCCATAAGCTCGTAAAATATATTTACTCAATACTCATACATTTATAAAACAAACAATTCCATCCATGTGTTCAGTTGGAATAAGCTCTATGTTGAATAAGGTACTGTTATGAAAGATCTTATTATGTGCCCTTCGCACATTTCGGCTTATGAACCACGTCTAGGTATATTATGACAGTCTGTGTATTATAGACACTGTTTAACCACAAATAATTTTTGATTGTATGAAGATAAATATTTACGAATTTATTAGAGAATAAAGATAATAGCATGTTTGGTTTTGAAAAAGCGAAGCGAGATCTCAGAGTCTAGATGGATGGGCGATTTTATGTTTGAACGTAAGTATGAAAAACTTTGTCCGGCGATAACTTGAGCATAGTTTATCAGATCTTGATTAAAATTTATAAGAAAATACCGAGTTCGAAGATGACCGAAATCGGTAGAGGGGTTACAAAGATTGAGAGGGTCAAATAGGTGAAAGGTTGTCCGAGAATATCTGGAGTATGGTTTATCCGATCATGATAAAATTTTGCAAATTTTTAGTACAAAAGTAAGCGAAATTGGTAAGGGGTAGATAGGGGTTATGTCAAATCAACGGTCTTGATTTATTCAGTTCAACGCGAGGTTTAGCTCGGGGCTAGCTACTAGTATTATTTTTTGACATGTATAAATTTAATCAATAATTTCATTCGATATCATAATTTTGAAGCGCTTTTTTATGCAAATAAGTGGTTAAAATTTTATGTTTTCATATTTTTTTGTTTTTTACAAGAGTAATTAATAAAGAACCTTTTTTAGTTCCTCATTGTCATCATACGGCAATGTTCTTGTTCGTTCGTAGTTAAAAATTATGCATTATTTTGTATACTTACGACGTTATCTTCCATTGATATCAACATGAGCTGGTAACAGTCTTGTCCTTCTTATAACTGATAAAATGTAGGGTAAGTTTTAACTATAGGTTACACAATCATACAAACTAGCGATTACTCTTTTTCATCGTAAAGTTCGATTACAAGATTTCATAGAGAGAATTTTAGATTATCAGTGTACAATTTCTATAATTCTATCTCCGTTCGTAGTATCTATTATATAGAAGTGACCCACCTTTTATTGGCTTCATATCCGAAGACCGAAGTCGATAAATCCTATTGCATTGAGCAGATACGATCCTACTTTCCTACAAATATTATAAATGTGAGAGTTGAAATGTTTGGATGTTTAGATGTGTGTGTCTATGACACCGCAACTACTGAATACATCTTCATGAAATTTATTTACATGTAAGTTATTAACGTGATTACGTGTTAGGGTACTTTTTCTCCCGGAATTATATAATATATAATAACGAGGGTGAATGAATGAATGAATGAATGTATGAATGAATGAACTCTTTATTGTGTGTTAAAACTTACATAAGACTTAAAAACTAAAAAAAATATAGTAACATGACACACAAAAGGCGTTCTTATCGCTTAGAGCGATTTCTGCCAGACAACCTTTAGGAGAGGATAAGCTGCACAGAAAGAGGAAGAGATGTAATTATTCGTAAGGGAAAAGAATATATACATATATTCATATAAATATAGTTATATAAACACATAATAAATAATAATAATAAGTAAATAAATCTAATAATAAATATATAGATAGGGTAAATAAATACATATAATATATACAAAAAAATAAATTATAAAGAGAGGACAGAGGCAGTTTCAAAAACGTATAAATAAAGAAAAACAAATCGAAAAAGAAATTAATACGAATAATACGCATAATATAATAGAGGGTGATACCATGGGGCAAGGCTAGTTTAGAATAAGTATTATGGCTACTTTATAATATTTCGCTTTGTAAAATTACAATAATAAATAGTGTTCAGACGAGGTTATTGTGAGATTTTTTTTATGAAAGATCAATACATATAATAAAATCGTAGCAAGTAAAAATTTGTACATTGAATATATTGGGGAAATTTTAATACAGGGCGTTAATATAAGGGATACAGAAGGCAAATCAATATTTTTTTTCTTT
>LQNK01000583.1:340677-354264 GCA_001586405.1 Phoebis sennae | reverse complement strand
ATTTATAAAGACGAGCGTGTAATTAAAATACTTATAATTAAAGTCATAATATCATTTTTTATAACAACTATGTTAATTTTGTAGTCTACGCGTGCGAAGCCGCGGGCAAAAGCTAGTATCCAATAAAATCGTTAATATGGTAATTTATTATTTCGATAGTTACTAGACATAAAAGTTTCATTTCGACATTCTCCAAATTATAATATGTTTATTTTTACTCAAAACATTAGACAACAAGTATTTAACTATCTTAAGGTAGAAAAACAAAAGCTGCATAAGGCTTATTTTCTACAAAATCATACTTTAATTATAATATTTTAGTTTGTATCTGCCAAACTCTCTCCCTGTCTCTCTCGTCTTAAATCTCAATACAACGTTATAAATATTCTGTCGAGGTTTTTTATCGCGAAAATAATAAAGTTCGTGCCATTGTTATTGTTGTAATATATTCTTTGTTAAACATTATCTAAATGTGGTACAATAATCCTTGTTTTAGAGAGAAAAATACTTTTTTTAGATTGATGGACACGGAAAATGTCAAATTGTCTTCCCGGTAGAGCCAGTCTTCCGAATCTGTGGTAAATAAAAAAAAAGTAATTATGTTAATATAAATGACATTTTAAAAGCGCCTCGAAAGAGGCCGATTTGGTAAATAAAGATTTTGACTTTTTTGAAAAATTGGGAAATTAATCGCAATAAAATAATAGAAGAATGTAATCAAATCTTGAATAAATTTCCCTGGGAGTGAAAATTGCAAAGCGTATTCGCTAAAATTAAGGCGTAGATTCGGATCGTATAATCCGCTTACGGGAATCGACAACGACAAGTAACTCATGAAGTTGTCAGCTAATGAACATAAACTTTGTGTTAGGAAATTGGGCTGTCATTAATTTGACTTTCCAAACTGTTGCCATCATCAGGGTGGATAAAGAGTAGGTACTTCGAGTGCGAGTTGAATTAGTCGCTAACTTGAGTGTTGGTTTGAGTCCCAATAAAGTTTAAACAATTTTACGGTATGTTTACCCACTGATATTATTTTACACTTTGTAATATCACCGTGATTTATTTATCGAGAGCTGTCGTTATATAAGCGCAGCGTTTTTTAAAACGAGTCATGATTATTCGATAGATTTGATAGATTAGTTTCAATAGACAATGTGTATTGCATATTAATGTACAATACGTACATTATATCTTGCCTATGCATTATATTTTACCTATGCCTTGTAAAACTCTGCTTCTTACCTTATGCCCAAAGGTTGCCTAGAAGAAATCACTGTGTGTGCTATACTTCTTCTCTTAATGTGTTCCTAAACATTTTTGTATGTATTTGTATAGTGGAATAAAGGGTATAAATAATTATAGCATTATTATTTTTTATTATTATTTAATTAATAACACACAATAAACATAATTATTTTAACTTCTTAGAATGCCCTTTTTCATGTAAATGTTTGCAGTGACAAGCACGCACCCTTTAATTTACCATAACAATATTACATAGTATCTACATAATAATACACAATCTTAATTGTTGCATAGAAACCGATTTTAATGCGCGATATATAAATATACTGATTGCATGAAAAATGAAACCATACTCACTTATTACAACACTATGAACATTTCCCGAAACTTTATTACGTAAACTGGTTGCAAGCAATAAGTGTTTGTAACGTTGGACACTGTACTCCTGCACTAATGAACACAGGCTTTGAACTCGGCTGAAATACCGATCAGATCCAATATTTGGACTTGTTTTATATTCGAATAACTTACGAAAAGGAAGCATTCTACTTACAATGAATAATGCGGTTGCAATTTTATTGAAAAATAGTTTAGTATGTTGTTAATATTGATATAATTATTTTTGTATTTTCTTAATTAAATCTATCTCTTTATATAATCTGTGCTGTAACTTTATTACGCTCACTAGTTGCAAGCAGGGACCACAACCGGTCTAGCATATCTTTGGAATAACCATTATTCAACCCTTACGGAACTGATATGCTAAATTAAGATTGTCAAAAATGTAATTTCGGTACCTAAAAAAAAATACCGTAAAAGAATTTTGCTTTTACGGTTAAGGGTTTAACAGAAAAAGTTCAAAAGGATATCGTAAAATCAAAACGGTTTATTTCGGGTTATTCGGTCTCTGGTCGCTAGCAATAATTACTTATAACGTTTGAACCTGCTCTGGTTGGTGCACTAATGAACACGAGCTTTGAGCTTGGTTGAAGCGATCAGGCATACAACATAAAATTTTAGCTAAAATGTTGCCGGATTATAAACGATGAAGTTTAAATGAAACCGAGGATATTGTTCGGGGATACAAAGCCTTCTTTGTCATCATGTGACTGTACAAAACAAAAAGAAAATATGCATTCACGTGTTATATTGGCTCTCAAATTAATAAAATAATGAAACAGTGAAATAAAAGAGACGTTTTAATTGAAAATTTCTATGTCACCCAAAAATGTCGGGGGTAAAACGTAGTAGGGATTTTCGGAATGGATTCATATGGCAATTATAATAATTCATACGCAAGGATCGTTCTTAATTGCTATCAAATAGGCCATATCTAATTAAGTTATGTATTATCTTAGTGGCTTTGAATATGTTGACTCATAAAATATATGTAAAATTAATTTTATAAGTAATTATATAACTTTAAACTTAGCTAATGTTGTAAACAAACATACTTATTAAAAAGCTTTTTTTGGATAAAATCCATAAATCTCATTTCACACTCTATTTTGATATACTTACAACCTTACACTTACAACCATACTAGAAGAATTGTGTAATGTGTAAAAAAGATGTTCTTTAATGGAAAGCTAAAGAATACACTAATTATTTCAATATATATTATACCTATTGTATAGATTCCCTCGGTTTTTGACCTGCTAATTAAGCAAATCTTCGTAATATTTTCTTTTATAAATACGAGTTTGCAAAAATTACCATGTCTAGAACGAGCAGCGCTTACGTTAATTTCTTCATAATTTAAAAATATGATTGTGCAGAGTAAAGGGGAAAAGGCGCCTGCTTTAACAAAGGTCAAAGCTTTTTATAAAAGTCCCCTTTTTGTTTAAGCTTCGAACTAAAGCTGATGAATATCTTAACGCAGCATTGTATTCGTTATTTTTAATTAATATTGGTGTATTTTCATTAATAACACAATTTTATGAGCTTAACAGTATCAGCTTATGTTTAACACCGGATATGGACAAAGGTTTTGATATTTCGTTAAATTTGGAATATTACGTTCAAATATTTTCAAGCCGCGACTTCCCTCGCGTTAAATTTGTGGTCGTTAGATCAGATCCTTACACCTAGTCAACCCAATCAGTATACGAAATTTCATCAAAATCTATTCATTAGTTTCGGCTTGATTGACACACATATCCAAATATACAAACATCTTTACATCCAGACTTTCACATTTATAATTAAACTAGCTTTTGCCCGCGGCTTCGCGCGCGTAGACTACAAAATTAACATAGTTGTATAAAAAACGATATGACTTTAATTATAAGTATTGTAATTACACGCTCGTCTATATAATTTTAAAATTCAATCGGAACCAATATTTTATACCATGTTTTCTAAAAACTTAATAGTCTCTAGGTCAGACAATTTCTAGGAAAGTATGTTCAGATTACATACAAATCAAAGAAAATAATAATCTGAGATACATGTAAAAAATAAATAAAATAAAAATAGCTTTATTTGATTCCTTACACTAAAATACAGATATGAGAAAAAAAAAGAAAAACAATTGTGGGATACATGTTGTGCTTTTAACTTAAAACTTAAACTTAAATAGTTATTAGTATGGTTAGTATTGTTAGATATTTGCTTAAAATTAAGATTAGTGTGATTAGTATAATTTAAATACTAGTGTAAGGACCGCCCAAGGCGGTAAAAGCCTCCTCCAAGCTTTTCCAATCATCCCTATTTTTTGCTATTCTAGGCCACAAATTTCCGGCTATTTTGACAATGTCGTCGCGCCATCTGCAAGTTGGTCGGCCTCTTCTGCGTTTCTTATCATGGGGGTACCAGTTTGTGACTATTTGTGACCACCGATCATCGTTTGTTCTTTGCAAATGACCTGCAAACCGCCATTTTAATTTGCACACATGTTTTGCGATGTCCTTAACTTTTGTAGTCTTTCTGATAGTGACATTTTTAATGCGTTCTTTGAGTTTGATATTTATAAGACTGCGTTCCATAGCTCTCTGGCATTTTTGTATCTTATCAAGTGTTTTTCTTGATAGTGGCCAAGTTTGACAGGCGTAGGTAAGGCAAGGTGTTAAGCAGGTGTCCAACACCCTGGATTTGAGTGCGATTGGTAAGTTTCCCTTGAAGACCTCTTTCATGGCCCAGAATTTATTCCACGCGTCTGTTGATTTCTTTATTGGTACACGATTTAAAAGAGATGAGATGACCCAAGTAAATATAGTCTTCGACATATTCAACTGCTGTTGTCTCTATTAGAATGGGTGAATGGATTTTATTAGTCATGAGCTTGGTTTTATGTATATTCATTTCTAGACCTACTAATTTACTTTGGTTTGTGAGCGACTCTACCATGGATTGCATGTCTAATGCGATCTCGGAAAACAAGACGATGTCGTCGGCAAATCTCAAGTGTGAGAGAAATCTGCCATGTATTGTAATCCCTTTGTTGACCCACTCTAGTTTATTAAAAATGTGCTCTAACACAGAGATAAAAAGCTTTGGTGATAGAGGGTCCCCTTGCTTTACTCCTCTCTGTATAGGAAACGATGGACCAGGCTTGTCCAAACGTACTTTAGCATTGTTATTTTTATAAATTTCTTTAATAACTTCAATATAACTGTAGCGACACAGTACGGCCCTGTACAATAGTGTCAGCATTTTTATGCTAGTATTGTACAGGGATAGTGAAGTCAGTCGTTAATCACGCCTCCCCAGGGAACACGTATTTTATCTTATAATTATAAATGTATTTTAGTGAAAAATAAACTCTACATTTGGAACAAATATTTTATTTAGTATCACAACACATTAATGACTCCAAATAACCTTCATTGACTTGTTGTTCTCGAAGTGAATGCCATATGGATTCGTGAGATATAGCATCAAAAGCCTTAGAGTAGTCGATGTAACATATATATAAAGGCTTATCATATTCCTGGAATTTCTCTATTATTTGTTTGACAGTATGGATGTGATCGGCTGTGGAGAAACTTTTCATAAAACCAGCCTGTTCGACCGGTTGGTGATAGTCTATAATGTTAGCTATTCTTCTCAAAATAGTCGCAGAAAAAACCTTATACAGACACGATAAGAGGTTTATAGGTCTGTAGTTTGAAATCGATTTAGGGTCGCCTTTTTTGTACAGTAATATTATCTCAGAACATGACCATTGGATTGGAATTTGTTTGTTTTTTAGGATAAGATTAAATAATATTGTCAGCGGTTTTATTAATATTTTCATATTATTTATTATCATTTCATTTAATATTCCATCTGACCCCGGGCTTTTGTTTGTCTTAAGCTGTTTTAAAGATACTTCTATTTCATTTTCCATAAACAGTGGGACTTCGTCAGTATTTAAGCATGGTACATAAGTATTTTGACTGGTTAGAGTGCATCCACTGTACAGATCTCTATAAAAGTTTGTCGCAATTTCGATCATGCCTTTTCTGTTTGTAATAATTGAGCCTGAAGTATTACATAGTTGCGTCATTTTTTGTTTAGTGTTATTTAGGGCTTTGTACGCTTGCTTTATGCCTCCAGACTTTTCTAAATATTGTTTAATTGTATTTAAACTATAAGTTTTTAAATTTTGTTTTAGTATTTTATTTATTTTCCTGTATAATAACGTAAGTTCATATTTTTCTTGTCTGGTTTTGTTTATTTTGTTTTTTAATGTGTGTTTTTTCTTTTTTAAATTAATTATTTCTTCTGTAATAATTGCAGCTTTTTTTAATTTTGCCGTTGATCGATATTTTCTGTAATTGTTTTGTAGATATGACTCTGTCATAAACAGACTGTACAGTAGTTAGATTATTTATATTCGATAGAGTGGATGATCCGTTTTGTAAGTAGTTGTGGTTGTGAATTTTTAATGATGAATAATTTTGATTTTTTCCATAGTGTATTCGAGATTTTTTAGAGAAATTAAAACTAAGAGTTATTCTTATCATGCGATGATCGCTTGGATGTAATATATTTTTTAAAACGTTGAAATTGGATATAGTTTTGTAATTATTTGTGGTAATAAAATCAATCTCGTTGCGTGTTTTTCCATTTGGGGACATCCATGTCCATTTTAGATCTTTAGGCTTTTTGAATAGGGTGTTAGCTATTTTTAGTTTGTATTGTTGACAGAAATTTAGAAATTTTTGACCACGTTTGTTTCTGTTACCATAACCATATTTACCTCTTATCAGTGATTCATTTACTTTAGGATTCCCAATTTTTGCGTTCATATCACCCATTAAAATTATGTTTTTCGTACTTTTGTCTTAGTTGTCCAGTGTAGCTTCGTCTTAGTTGTCCATAAAAAAGGTTTAATTCTTCTTCTGAGCAATTTTCTGTGGGTGCATAAACTTGAATTAAAGTATATATATTTAGATTTATTTGGCAAATCAGTAAGGCTACTCTTTCTGATATTGGTATAAAATTTTGAACTTGTAAGTCGTTGCGTTTTTTAATGAGAAAACCAATTCCTTTTTCACCCTTTGATTTACCATGACAATATAGGCAGTAATAACCCCTGTCTTCGATACTTGTCCCTTGTCTTCTAACTTCAGAAATACCTATGATGTCCCATTTTATCTTTGAAACAGCATATTCCAATTCTAGAATTCTTATGTCGCTTGCTAGAGAGCGAGCATTAAATGTCGCGATATAAAATTGTTCTTGGTTTTTCTTTCTTGGAGGGTGGTAGTCTACAACCCCCGCGGTGACCAGCCGTTCTGGGGGAGGGTTTTGAAAATGTTTATTTTGTGTTGTTTTTATTTGGGGGGGGATAAAAATTGAAGTTCGGAGAGGCTTTTTTGGTTGCTAATTATCCTGGTTATTTTGCAAGGTGTTAGCTTCGCAGTTTTTTGATGAATCATATGTGAAGTATTTAGTCATAGAAATTTGACCTTGTTTATTGAAGCTTGTATCAGTCTTGTTTTTCTTAGGTTTGTTTTGATGTTTATGTATTGTATGTGTATCTTGAAGGGATGTAGAATATAAATTTTCTTTTTGACTCGGCGGAGTAATTTCTAAATCACGTTTTTTCACATTTTTATTTGAGCCTTGCGATGAAATGCGTTCCATTACAATTAAGCGGTCGTATCGTAAAAAAGCTATATTTCCATTTTCTCTCTCTCGTTCTAATTGTGATTGGAGATTTTTTCTTTTTTCTAATATTTGTTTCGGAAATTCTTCTTTGACGTAGATGCTCATACCTTTAAGTGTAAATTTATTTTTTAAAACTGTTAATTTTATTCCGAAAGTTGCGAACGTGACCACTATAGGTCTAATTTTTCCCTCTATTTTCTTGCCCATCCTTCGTGCAATTTGTATTTCCCCAGGCGCGCATTTAATCTTCATATTGCTATTGATAATGACAAGGATCTTCTCAATCAATCCTTCATACGATTTTTCGCCTTCGTTAATACCGAAAAAGATTATATTTCTACAACGTAGTTGTTTTTCTATTTCCAAAATTCTTTTGTCTTTTTCATGATCTAATTGAGATACATGTACCTAAACAAAATATGTATGTAGGTGCAATCTTTGCCGATTCCATCCTCCCTATGTTCCCTAAAGAAATAATAGAGCGAAAATGGGACTTAGGACAAAAAAAATATTAATGATATAACCCAAAACGAAACAAAAATAATAGTGTTACGAATTAATGATGAAATATTATTGAACTGTGAGAATGGATATGCAATTGATAACCGTTCGCTAAGTTAGATTTTACACATTCAAGAGCACAATCGACACAACACTCGACCAGATTGTATTTTTTGTACTAAAAACCTTTTTAGGTACGTAGGCAGTTGCTACGTAAAAAATGTTAATTTCAATGTTACAAAAACTATAAATAATTTTGTATTCTACATGTTTAAAACAGGAGAAATCAAGTACTAATAAAAAAGTTAAGTTTTTTATAATAACCTTCTCGTTTTTAATATTATAAAATATATTAGTAGTTGTTTGTTGTACATACAGCTATGCTGTACGCTGTATAATGTGTGTTGTATGACATAAGATTTATTCCGTATGCCGTATGCCGTATGTCGTATACTCAATGCCCCACGCCCTACGCTCCACGCCCCATGCCCTTTTATCTTTCTTTTACCCCAAAATTGGTAAAGAGGCATTGAACGTTTAATGTTTTTTCAACTTATCTTCGCTTTTACTGAATTCTTTTTGATGAAATAAAAATTAAATTGTAAATCTGCGGAAATTTTATCTAATCATCTGATCATATAAAATATTTTCTTGTTTCAATCACCTGTTCTTAAGTACAGTCAAAAACAATATAAACTAGTAAGCCTCTATCCCACGGGAACCACTTCATTTTCCGGGATAAATCATACATATTATGTTAGCCTATAATATAATGAGCAATTGTGTAATTTTTCATCTCAATCGCTGTAGTAGTTTTGGAGGGGTAGATGTTCAAAGAAACAGACAGATAGACAGACAGACAGACAGACAGACATTAAAGAAAAAAAATATTGATTTGCCTTCTGTATCCCTTATATTAACGCCCTGTATTAAAATTTCCGCAATATATTCAATGTACAAATTCGGGCTTGTTACGATTTTATTATATGTATTCAAAAAAAATCAAATCAAAATCAAAATCGTTTATTTGGTACACATATTTGGGACATATAATATACATTGGCACGACGGACACCTCAACTAGGTTCTTGGACCTGTGCTAGAGGCTACCGACGCTTCTTCACCCGAGTCACATAACAATAATGCACCTTATCTAGCAGGTAAGTATAAATGTATTTTCTTACTAGCCAAAGTGAAACTAGGAAAAAAATAAAATAAAAGAGATAAAATTAAAATTAATATTAAACTAATACTAGTTGTGAGTGTGTGTGTGTGCACGCGTTTATGTTTGTGAGTGTGTGAGTGTGTATGTATGTGTAATGTATTGAAGTTAGGATATAGTTGTGGTTTTAAATCTATTTTATTTTAAAATTCTCTTTTAAATAGATCTTCCGTCTCCATATAGGTCAAGGTGAGTAATGTATTTATTATTTTATGTTTACATTGATTGAAATTTAAATTTTTGATATTAATTAGTTTATTTATTTTGTTGTACAAAAAGGGCCCTAAGTAAAAGATAAAACGCCTTGCAGCGCTGGTGCGGACTATCGGTAAGTTAAGAATTATTGATTATATGTATTGATGATTAAGAAAATTTTCTATTATTATGAACTATTGTTTCACTTATTCTATTCATATATTTTTATTTATTTGTACGTAATATTTAGATTGTTTTCGAACATCATATTTAGTAACAACCTAAAATTATTTGTTACAATACAAAGTATAAGTAAGTATAATACTACCCCACAAATAATTCATAAAAAAAAGAATAAAAATTAAAACTTAGTAAAATTTTAATTTTTTAATAACAAAACAAACTAGGTATAAATCTCCAAGTTCAGTTCAAGTGTTTACCTATCTAAAAGGAAATTAATACATTCTCCAGTTCCAAGAAATTGTTTATCGGTGTGCTCGCCGTTAGAGTTTTATCGACAAGCAATATTCTTTGGATCACCCTCAAAGCAATAAGTGTATTGATCGGTTGATATTGTTCAATCGACGCTGGTCTACACTTGACCTTATTATATAAAAATATAGACCGAATTCGGATATGGTGGCCAATATTAACATAGACTAGCCAGTAGGAGATGTTACAGGTGCAATCCATTTCGTTATTCTCATAATGCGATGGGCCTGAAGAAACGACCGGAGGGAGATCAGGCGCAGGATCGACGGCTTTACGCGTTCTCAAAGATACAGGGGTGTATCAACACCGACAACTTCCTGACTCACCTACTCAGATTTTTCATTAAAAAAATCAATTTTTTTGCCCTATACGGGAATCGAACCCAAGACCCCACGATGTACTCAAAGATCCAACCACTACACCAACGAGATAGTCACTTGACCCTATTAACGTACCTTAAATACGTATAAAAACGTGGCATTTAAAATGCAAGGGTACGGAATTTGTAATGGAAGAGGCCTTTCAGCGCAGAAATTGATGAGTTTGAGGTGGAAATAAATGAGCAAGTTGTCAGTATGGACGGATTTAATAGACTGATGGTGTCTGGTGTTGTATTGAATTAGAAAAGATATACATATGTGCATGAAGCAATAAGTACGAAATAGGACACCAAGTAATCTAGGATAGTTGTATAGGTACAATTAATGTGATTTTTTTATGTTATAGCAGGCAAGCGGGTCATGCGGTTCACCTGATGTTAAGTGACTGACCGCAGCCCATGAACATCTAAAACATCAGAGTGTCGAGATGGCTTGCTGGCTTAGGAAGAGGATAAGGAGAGGATTAGTCATAGGAAGTTGGGAGAGGAGCAAGACAGGACCGGAAAGGAATGAAACACCGTACGAAACACGGTACAATACTGTTTCACGCCGGTTTTCGGTTGGGGAGGTGGTAATTACACCGGTGCGAGCTTGGCCCAATCGTGCAATACTCGGCTCCCACTCTTTTATCGCTGAAGATGTTATGCAGCAGAATTACCCTCTGTCGCTTCTTACGACACCCACGGGTGGAAATGGGGTGGCGACATATGTATTCTAACCCGTCGTCACACGGGCTAGACTAATATTAAATAACTAGTCCTTTTCATGTCATAAACGATTTAATATTTATAAATATGCAACCAACGAATTAGCATCGCTCGGCGATGAGCTCATGTGTTGGATGTAGAGTTAGGACTAAGAAAACATTTTGTTACTAATAAGTTTGATCAACTGTCAAAATCTTAAACAAATAAGTATTTTAGCCACAACAGTTAAAGTTTTTGTAATGTCTTTCTGTCAATGACTTAATTTCCGTTTATTATTTTTTTAATACATAAGAGAATGACAAACAAAAAATATATGTGCCTTTCATTAACATAAATAATTGAAGTAACCTCACATTAACATTTGTAATCATGGCCTAAATTTATAGCACCAAAATAGGTTAAATTTATTAGCCGACCTGTAATTTACATCTGTGGCCCTAACAAAGGATAAGGGTGACACCCAAGCCAGGGGAAAATATCTTAGGATTCATTAAGACATGAAATACGTAAACTGCAGCCATGTTTATTTAACGTTATGTTAAGAAATACTTTTTATTAAATAATTGTTATTTAACAGGTTCCTTTTAAGTTATTTTACTTTGCTTATGCTCTAATTATTGTTATTTTTTTTAAAATAAATTAACTTAGCGAGAGCGCGTTAAATAACAAATGCTGATGCACGCCTATTATTAGCAAGTAGGCTAGGAAATATATCGTTTTATATACTTTATATCAAAATTGTGTAGCCTATAAGCTGTTGGTTGTGACTATAATCTATACATATAATAAAATCGTAGACTAGCCGTGTCTGTACATTTAATATTTTCAAGAAAAAAATTGTGTTTCGTGTTTCATTTGTGATTCTAAACTCAAAACAATGATTTTTAGAATTTTTGTCTGTTTGTCTGTTTGTCTGTTTGTCTGTTTGTCTGTTTGTCTGTTTGTCGGGCGTTTGTACGCAGTCAACTCCAAAACGGCTTAAACGATTTAAATGCCGTTTTCGATTATTTATTACGGCAAGTCCCCCGGAGGTTTTAGTGTTTGTTTCATTCAAATCGGTTAAAAAATAAAAAAGATATGAGGGTTCAAAGTTATCCATCAGAACACATCATCAATGCGCGTAGGTACATTCAGTTGAACCATTCGTTGTTTGCACAGTACTTTTTAATGATAAATAAAGTAATTCCTGTAATCTTCAAAGTAGATAATGATAATGGCGGCCAATCACAACAAAGACTAACCAACATGCAGAAGTTATTATTTGCGTCCATAAGCAAGAATGCGTTAAATGCGTGCAGCATTATTTATTACGGCAAGTCCCCCGGAGGTTTTAGTGTTTGTTTCATTCAAATCGGTTAAAAAATAAAAAAGATATGAGGGTTCAAAGTTATCCATCAGAACACATCATCAATGCGCGTAGGTACATTCAGTTGAACCATTCGTTGTTTGCACAGTACTTTTTAATGATAAATAAAGTAATTCCTGTAATCTTCAAAGTAGATAATGATCATGGCGGCCAATCACAACAAAGACTAACCAACATGCAGAAGTTATTATTTGCGTCCATAAGCAAGAATGCGTTAAATGCTGCACGCATTTAACACATTCTTCATTCAACATACAAGTCTCTTTCATTCTAGAAGTATACGACAGATATCGAAAATGTAAATATTTTGCAAAAAAAATATAAGAGAATTATTAGGATTATACAAGCATAAACAGTGACACTTTTGTTATATTTCATTTAGGATATACTTCGGACTTAAAATATAACAGTTATTAAATCGTAAAGATTGTACAGTTCTTCTATACATATAATATACATCATCAATCAATCAATCAATCAATACATATATCATCATCATCAATACATATAATAAAATCGTAACAAGTCCGAATTTGTACATGGAATATTTTGCGGAAATTTTAATACAGGGCGATGTTATAAGGGATACAGAAGCCAAATCAACATTTTTTTTCTTTCATGTCTGTCTGTCTGTCTGTCTGTCTGTCTGTCTGTCCGTCTGTCTGTTTCTTTGATCATCTACTCCTACAAAACTACTGCAGCGATTGAGATAAAAATTTACACAATTGCTGATTTCATGTCTGTCTGTCTGTCTGTCTGTCTGTCTGTCCGTCTGTCTGTTTCTTTGATCATCTACTCCTACAAAACTACTGCAGCGATTGAGATAAAAATTTACACAATTGCTGATTATATTATGGATTAACATTACTTGAATGATTTATCCCGGAAAATCAAATGATTCCCGTGGGATGGAGGCTTACGTTACACGCCGCCTTACCAATTGTTTTAGCAGTTACTTCTCAACAAATTATAAAGTTTAAGTATTCGTTATTATTATTCCGTATAAGATATCACGAGTAACCCCCCTCCCCATGCATAATGAGTTTGTACGCAGAGTATTTCGTGCAAATTTAAAATTTCCATTGCTAAGAAGTAATAAACCGTAAGTAAGAAATGTCTGTTACTTTGGTTCAGTAATCTATATTATCATGTTAATATTATTTGAAGGGATATATGGGTTACCAAAAGCAAATCAATATATTTGTATTGCATTTTTTACTATTTGAGTCACAACTCAGTGTCGTAAACAAGTTTACCGTTTATTATTTTAGGATGATATGCATTCAGACCTACCATTAATTATGGCATATGGGGGCGTGGGACCTGGGACGTAGGGCCTGGGACCTGGGGCGTTGGGTGTGGGGCCTGCCGCTTGGG
>LQNK01000583.1:323391-339461 GCA_001586405.1 Phoebis sennae | reverse complement strand
TTAGGGATTGCTCCCGGGAATTCCCGGTACTCGATTTCCCGGGAATTCCCGGTACTGAGAGCTTTGGTCCAGTACCGGTACTGGCTCCTCAAGTCCCGGGAATTTCGGTACTTTCGGTACTGTTCAAAAATTAACATAAATAATTTATTTTAAAGTGTTTTCGCATAAATATATATAAAATATAAGTTTTTTAAGTATACACAATTAGTAAATACTGTTTTACTTTCTATTTTAAACATTTTATTATACAAAAATCGCTACGGCAAAGTGGCATCTTTAGTCGACGTCGTCACGAGTCGTCGTCAAGAAGTTGGAGTCTTTGTGATTGGTGCCTTTGGTGTCTGTTGCTCGAGCGCACATTGCATGATCATTGTCTTATGTTATGTATGTATATTGTACGCGATAATATGTCTTATCTCGTTAATATCCGACATCAGTTTGAAGTCTTGTTCAATTACGTTTTTCATACCAAACTTTTGTAAATGGAGGCAAGAAGGATTATTTTTTGTGTCTAGATTTTAAAAATTTGTTGACCATCCTCCTCCCTACTAGTACGGGCCAAAACGTACCATATTTCATTATTTAATGGCCAATGAACAATCCAAGCCGCATTCATTATTTTTAAGAACGACATTGAGATTTTTCCAACAAAAAAATCTTACGAGTCAGCCCTGAGTCTTGAAATTGGCGGTGTAAGAATAGCCCTGAGCCTCGTAGAACACGTAAAACCATCGCTCCTGCGCCTGATCCCTCTGCGTGCTGTTGGTTTGCTGTCCCATAGGGTTATGAGAGTATTATGGAAAGCTCAGTATTTCTGCACATACTCTTGCAATATAATATCTCCGGGTACGCAACCCATCTAGTCTCTGTTGAGATTGGCCCACATGAACGATATCGGTCGGACAGGCTATAAAACACTACTAGGCGTTCCATCGACGTGTCACCGTGCCAACATGCCCGAAGAAGGTGAGGATGTAAAACTGTATAATGTATTTCTAAATACATTCTCCCGCTCCATATTTCTAGAGCATCTACTTACTTCTTTTTTCTCTCTCGACGATCGTTTCCATCAACCTACGCTTGAAACTAAAATTGCCGATGTAGCTGCCACATTCAAATGGAGGTGGGCAGGCCACGTTTGTTTAATGTTGGACCAACTTTTGGCCAAAATCACCGCATTGTTTCACGGCAGACCAAAGATCTCTCTTTCATCATCATCTAAAGCTTTGCAACCGCGGATGGGCCAACCTGGTCAACTAACATTCTCCAGTTCGAGTAATTATTGGCTTTCTACCTCCGTCCTTTTCGATCATCCATCACAGAGATCGCTTTGGTGTCCTTTTGTACGTCATTCAGCTTTGGTCTACCTCGGTTTCCACGACTGTCTGTAGTTTCCGTCTAGTAGACGCTGGGTCTGGGGGTGTACTAACTCCGTCTATCTTCACAGTGACATGTCCTGCCCAGCGAAGTCGTCCGAGTCATTTGACTACCATTAGGTTCGGCTCGCTGTACAACTCGTGGTTGTAGCGTAATGGCCATCT
This sequence comes from Phoebis sennae, assembly GCA_001586405.1. Lineage (NCBI taxonomy): Eukaryota > Metazoa > Arthropoda > Insecta > Lepidoptera > Pieridae > Phoebis > Phoebis sennae. The sequence continues at coordinate 337,920 of LQNK01000583.1, read as the reverse complement.
CCCATTCTCCAGCACAGGTCCAAAAATGCGCCGTAGGATTTTTCTCTCGAAGATGAGCTAAGAGTCCTCGTCTTCTTTGGTTAGAGACCAAAGAGGTGGTGGGACGAAATCTGATTTCTTGTTAACAGGTAAACTATACTTACCTCTAAATCGTTATAAGTGGAAAGGTTTTAGGAACACAGATAAAGCAAAATATAAGAGGTTTTGTTTGGTATTGGATTATTTTCTTTTTTAAGACTTGTGCTTTATTTTTAAATAAGAGTTTTTGTTTGTTATTGGACTATTTTCAATTTTGTAAGACTTGAGAAATAATATAAACATTTTTTAATATCTAAGCTTCATGAAAATTGTTGTTTTATTGCCTTTCTGTCGGCCTATACCGAATAAAGAAGTAGTGAATATAAACCATGCTTACTATTATAAAATTATTGCCTTTTACTTTGATATTCTGTAAAATTTGTACTCAGTACCGAAAGTACCGAAATTCCCGGGAATTCCCGGTACTGGCTTGGGTCTGGTACCGGTACTGGAGATGGCCGTCTCAGTACCGGTACTGCAATCCCTAGTTAGTATATTTATAAATTTTATATGTCAAATTCAAGAACACGAGACAATAATTTAGAGGCTTATTTTATAAGTATTGTATTCGTTTTGATTCAAATACATGAAGTATCACGACAGTGCGAATATTCATTATTATTAACATGTTTGTTTGAATGCACTCATCTCAGAAACTACAGATCCGATTTGAAGAAAATCTTTTCGTGTCGGATAGAACATTAATCAAAGAGCCAATTTGAAAAACATACGATTTGAATTTGAATAATTTAAGGCTTAAGGATATAAAACGATATGCTGCGAGAGCAAAGCGGAACATCTAGTAGTAATACACTCATAGTGTAAAATACAATCGCAGTAAACAATTATTAATGTGCCTATTAAAATCAAAATGTTGATCCTATATTCAGGTTTATTGTCCTTAAATTTATGCTATAACACATTTTTTTTCAGCCTATTTACAATTCTTATACCGTGTAATTTCAGCATATCGGCGTAATAGTAAACAGTTGGCCGGCAATCAAGCTCAGTAATGGACAATAATGACAGACAATCATTATTTACAGAAGCTCCAACTGTATTTTCCTTCTCTTTGAACGTAATATCAAAGAAAAATAAAGTAGTATTTTGCCACATTTGTTTTTCATATATAATGTGCTCTATATGGTAAAACATTGCTTTGTCAATATTATGCAACGTTCATATCTATATAACACTGTTTCTTACTGTATAATATAGGAAGGAAGCATTTTGTGGATCTTTTTATGATCTTTTTATATCTAACTAGCTGTACCCCGCGGTTTCACCCGCGTAACTTCTGATTAAATGGCAACTCCGGGATTAAAAGTAGCCTATATGTTATTCTGAACCCTTATCTATATGTATACCAAGTTTCATCACAATCGGTTCAGTAGTTTTTGCGTGAAAGAGTAACAAACATCCATACATCCATACATCCATACATCCATACTTACAAACTTTCGCCTTTATAAGTAGTAGGATACATATACCTTTCACCGTGTGAAACGGATTTGAAAAAGTATGTCACCACCCCATTTCTATCTGTGTGTGACGTAAGAGGCGACAGAAAGTAATGGACAAGGCAACTGCGATACTTTGGTGTTATATTTATTCATGGGATGCAGTCACTCACTTTACATCATATGAACCGTTTGCTCGGCCTGAATGTTGTTATATAAAAAAATATACACATATATACCTAGTGTTTTTTCCTGCGCTCACACGCATCAAAAACTAATTGCAGGACATGTTTTTCTTTATTTAATAGCCTTTATTTCCCACAGAAAATATGTCGGCTCTGAACATGTTACAACAATAAAATTGCTTTTATATTTCGTTGTCTTATGCGACGCAAATAAGGTTAATTTTACAGTCTTCTACAGCAATCTTTACATTATACTAACGTAACAATATAGGCATAAATTATAATAATCGAAAGAAATCACTAGTACCTATTAATGTTATTGGATACATGTGACAAGCGTTACCATTCCTTCGGTGAAATCGATAACGGATATAAATATTATTACTTAGTAAAAATACCGTAAAGATTTTATTGAATAATAGGTCAATATAATGTCCGTCACAGGCCATGTTCGGACGATTTATTTGCTGCTTTTATATTTGATAGTTTTTATTGTAACGAGTGCATTTATAACATCGAAGTCGAAAATGCATATACCAATTTACGATAATAAATTTCTAACAAAATTCAAAAAAATAAATGCAACGAATGTGCATGATTCTGATCATTTTGATACGATAGGCAGAGACGGGGGGATATTAGTAACAGTCAAAGTGTAATCGTAACTTTATGGTATATTACGTACTAACAAGATAATATCTTGAAAAGTTAGACGGAATAATGAGAAATCAGGAAGGAGATCCGCAAGAACTTGGGTATTTATAACATATTTTTATAATAACTAAGTGAAAATACATATATGTTCAAAAATGAAAGAAAATCTTGCCAGCAAGAAAATCCTACCTCGGATGAGTGATTTTATAATATTTTCTTTAATTATCAATATATGATTTACCTAGAGATAAGTCTTTTTATTTAAAACATTTTTTAGACGGGACAAAAACTAAAAATTACGTCCCCCGTCCGCTATTACCTTCATCATATCAGTTAAAAAAAAAACAAGGACTCATTGCGGTAAACGTGACATTAAAGTCCAAAGACGACGGACATCACTTTACGTCAGGTGACACGTATTCTTCCTCGGTTTTCCATTTAAAAAAATTGTTTTTCATAAGTGTTAGTTCATAAAAGTTATACGCCAATTAGAGGAATAAAGTTATTAACGTTAATTCAATATTAATGATGCGTATTACTATCAGGTTTCAAGGGTAGTTTGAGAGGTCATCAGACCGTGGTTATTAGTTCGGGGAGGATGGAGGACGCGTCGACGCGACCAAGTCAGAAAACAACGGATAGGTCAAACTCCTTATCTACTGCACTTTAAACCTCTACGCTGCTACTGCAGATGCCACTTACGTAGACCTTGGTCTATCTGCTTTGCATCCACATCTCTCAAAGGGATTTTTTTTATGTTATAGCAGGCAAGCGGGGCATGCGGTTCACCTGATGTTAAGTGCCTGACCGTAGCCCATGAACATCTTCAACAGCAGAGTGTTGACATGCCTTGCCGGCTTGAAGGAAGGGGAGAGGATGATGAGAGGATTAATCATAGGAAGTTGGGAGAGGATGGGATACAGGCCTCCGGGCACCCGCTCACCGTACGAAACAGGGATTATGTGACAAGAATGTATTGTACTTGACATCAGTCGAACCAAAAGTTAATTTGCTCTCTTTTCCATATAAGTATTTTAAGTTTTGAAATTTAAATGTAATTCTCGTACGTCATTAAGGGTTATAAAAATTAGATCAACATCATCAAGCATGAATATCAGGTGTCGGGGGTAGTTTGAGAGGTCATCAAACCATGGTTATTAATTCGGGGAGGTTGGGCGACGAGCTGACGCGACTGAGCGGCGCGACTGGTGGCGCGACTAACGCATCTCACTCCACAGTGAGTAAGCCGTACAACCTTTTGTAAAGTGTTCTGTTTATTTGTCGAGTTTCTTGAAATTTAAAAGTATATAATATATATGTTGGTATTCAAATTTATTGTATGTTTTTCACATCGCGTCTACGAACAAAACCTATAATTAGTTCCAAATTATCTAAATTTTGCTTTGAATAAAAAATCATTTATATATCAATTCTAAAGTTTTAAAAAAAATATTTTTAAATCACTACATTGCAGAAAATGAATACTCTCTAAGTGACTTCTGCGTTCATACGTTAAGATGCTTTGAAGTAGATATAATATACAGATTACATTGTTATCCAGATAATTTCTTCTGAATCATTTACAGACAAACCTTCCGAGCTGGAAAGGATTTAGAATCTAGATAACCCATAAAAAACATAAATCTTCACTTATTTTGTAGCTATTGCCTTGTATACTGCACAAAATAGTATAAAAATGTAAATTAGCCTTTCTCGACTAAGCACGTCATATTTTTTGCATATCACGGGATTAGCATAAAGGGATAAAGAATGAGTCAGATCTCATTATATGAATCATGAAACTAAAATGGCTGGAATTGTGCTCACGACCACGAAATTACATTTCCTTCCGGATCACATGAATAATATGATAAATTCCTCTAGGAAGTGTATCGATATTTGAATAATTTATGTTTTATATATTGCTTAGACTTAGAAATTGTTGAAAAGTAGTTATAGGTTCTTATTTTGGGTAGGAAACTTGAAATTAAAGAGCCTAAGTATATCTTATTAAATTAAATGGAAACTGATCATTCAATTACTACTATACTATACTATTTTATATAAGTATACTAAAGAAAAACTTTTTATTGCACCCTATTATGTGTTATAGAAGACCTTGATACATTTTTAAAACCAAATAAAATATGGTATACTAAGAAGTTAATTAAGGTTATAATTTAAGGAGCTTTCTATTTTTAATTTATTTTCAGTTTTTAAACTAAGATCTTAGTGTGTAGTCTATTCACACTGTCAAGACGAAACTGTATTCAGAAGATAAATTATCTCTATATAGTTGTACAACGCAAATGTCTCTTTAATGTAGGGTTGCCTACCAAATCTAATTATAATATACCAAATATTTTTTATTCATTTTATTAATTTACTAGCTGTGCCGTGTGGCTTCTTTTGCGTGGCATTATGTTATAACGCATAATATAGTATGCCTATGTTCATCAGGGATAATGTAAAATCCCAATAGTAAAAGATTTTTTCAAATTGGTCGTTTAGTTTCGAAGCCTATTCAATTCACACAAACAAACAAATAAAATATGAAATATTTCCTCTTTACTATATTAGTGTAGATCTTATTAGCTAGATATCTTATCAAAGTACTTATATCCACAAAAAGATCGGTACGAAGGTCAAACACTATTCTACTTAAGACTTAAGGCACCCTATGTCATTACGCTTGTATTTCCATAGTTTCGTGTGTAACAATAATAATATATGAAATGTAGTAGGAATTTTATAAATAAAAACACTAATGGTTCAATTAGCAGCCCTACTACGATATGTTTAACGTACCTAACTCAAATGTTCTTCTCTCCAACTTGCTTGGATACTGAGCCAGTATCGACTTTCATTAGCTTAGTAGCGACTTTTTAGTTAGAAAAATATTATTATTAAAAACTCTTTTAATGGACAGAGTAGACAATAAACTTTATGAAATGAAATGAAATGAATACACTTTATTGTACACCCCATTAAAGTAATCATACATGTAACATAGATAAAAAAAGCACATAAAGAAAAGAATGGGCATGCACAAATGACGGCCTTATGGCTACATAGCCATCTCTTCCAGGCAAGGCTCTTCACTAGTAATATAAAACTTGAAGAGCTTGTTTATTTGTTTCAACGCGCTAATTTCAGGAATTACTGATCTGGTTTGAATTTTTTTTTGTATAAGATAGGCCATTATTCGCTTAAATTTGCTATGACAACGAAGTTGAACAATAAATATATGGATAAAATAATGATTAATCCACTTATTATTCAATTCAGTTATATAAAATAACTTTTATTAACTTGTATTATTATTAAATTGTATCATTTCAAAAATTAATAATCTACAAAAATAAAAACACTGTCTGACACCTGAATATGATTGACCTAAAAAAAGCAAACAATTAAACTACCAATGTTTCAACATGCATTTGTTTTAACATTAAGTTCCTCAACAACAAAGGCAAAAGCCACTTACATGTAACAAGGAAAAGGAGCTAAGAATAGCTAAAAGAGCGCGTTTCACAATCCTGAACATACGCTAAGATTGAAATCAATGGACTTGAAACGAGTTCAATTGTTAACTTGAACCTATTCTGTTACCGTGCTCTATAAACACGTGCGAGCTGTTCTAGGTATTTAATGTGCAATTCTACCTGTTTATAACGTTTAATGTATTTCATCATGTTTGGATTTTGAACGGATCAGGATAAAATTGCGTTTAAAGTAGGCTATAGCTGTAGATGTAGCTGGATTAATAGTTGACCATTTCAGATCTCAGCATCGGGTACTTAGGTCTGTTGCAGACGATTATGGTGTTATGTCTGATCCGAGCAGTGTCTTAGATGGCTCAACAAGCCGATACAGGAACGACACATCTTACCACAAGCACAGGAGGAGCAAGCGGAAGTTAGTGTACTATGGATTTGATGTCGTTTTCTTCTCCTGTCCGTGAGTGCTTCGAACCAAGCCCTATCACACACATTCCAGATCTAAAGACTCAGAATTTAGCGCGATTAACACCGTAGGCAAAAGCGAGTACACAAAATAGTTTAAAATTTAAATAGTATTGGATAAATGATAAATTTAACCATCATAGGCATAGTTTACCTTATAAAACGCGTGTAACGTTGTAAATTGTTGTAAAGGACGCTTACAAACAACGTCCAACAAATTTACCAAACAATAATGATTATCGAAAACAATTGTATTTCGACAAACGTAACACATTTCACCGTACATTAGTGAGTTTACAAACAAATTCCGATCGCAAACAGCATGATTTAGAGCGATTAATTATTACGAGTGAATTGAAAGCGGTGCTGTCATGTCGCGTAATCGATAGCGCGGATGCGTCGATTGTTTTGTCGGTTTGTATTTAGTTATGTTCCTGTATTTACATACTTGTTCAGGACTTTTAATATAGTGACAGTAAATTCGAACTGAAAATGTCCACTTGTAATGTATTCCCGACTATAATAATAATAATTTATTTATTCATTAAGGTAACATGAACCCATGCATAAAACAATTACAGTAATATATTAAATTACATTATAATTTACATCAAATAATTTATAACATACAGAATTTAAATAGATAAATAAACAGAATAAAATTATAAAATAAAATAAATGTACCTGCTCACAATCAAACAGGTATACAGTACACACAATCGAACCTACAACAGTTGCAAGGAAACATGAAAAAATAATAATCATTTGCTTTTCCAGTCAAAAATATAAGTATGTTTCAGTATTTATATATTAGTTCAGGGCCATCTACATATAGTACAGTAAATCGTAACTCTGTCTGAAATTCCACAACAACATAAATAAAAATCAAAAACAAATTCAGTGTTCAAACGCAACGCGTCTCGTATAAGCGCTAAGTCAATATTACGAACGTGATATGGTCTCTAAGCGACTGTACATCTAAGAGCGTTCCAAGTGCGATGTTATTTTAAAATTGTTTATTTTATTATGGGTGAGTTAACTTTTATTGGAGGTCAAATAAGTCAGATATTTATATTTCAGGAAATTCGTTCTAACCATACTTTAGTAAGAAAATAGTTTAATGCTTCTACTTCTACAACAGACATTAATAATTTTTTATTTTCATTAAATTTTAAGTAAACACTGTTTGAGGTGTACAGATTTATTTTACCGTTTCATAAGTTTTTAAACTGTGAAGAAAAATGTATAAACGAAGTTATGAGAACGTGATGTTTTTCAGTTTCAACATAGTTTTAGTTTGAAACGCTTTTAAATGTTCTAAAATTGTTAAAACTTTGCTCACGTCTCTATTCTATTTGTTTTATTTGTACTGTTCAAGACCATGAATGGTTTAAGTTCGAAATTGTTTGTTTACATTTAAATAAATAGTTGTGATATAACAAGGTAAAATTAAATAATTGCAAAGGTTTTGCATCGCAAACATTCTGTCTTGATAATACAAACTGTATTATATATTTTAACCTTTGAATAATTATACTGCTCATCTTCGATTATTCCACAAGTAACACAATGAGGGGAATAAGCAATTCGACTGTATAAGGAAGTTTATTCAATGGAATGTGTCTAATTCTTAGCCTTAAAATAATAACGTTTAGACTTCTGCTTAAATTACATTCCATAATCCAGAGTATACAACTCAACACTGCTAAATAGTGTTTGTTCCTACACAAATCACTAACGAGTGTATGTATACTTCCACCCGTATGAGGCTGTACATGAGAAATAAAAGCTTTACATGATAGGAGGGTACAGGAGACACTAAAAGGGGCACAGAAAATATCTGCTGGTATAAGGAACTAAAGAAGTGGCAAAAGATGCAGGAACTCCAGCTATTTAACTAGTAATAGGTCGCTGTCTACAGAGTACTGTACTGTCTGCAGTGGCGTCTTCTATTTTCGAATACCACATTGTCAACTAAGATGCACAATGTATTAAATATTATTGTCCAATAAGGTGACCTTATTTATAAGTATTTCAGTCTAGCACTTTATTCCTTAGAATTGAAGCAAATGCACCAATATAGCGGTAGCAAACATCGCTGTTCCTACACAAATCACTAACGAGCGTATGTACACTTTGACCCGTAACCTTCCTTGATGAGGCAGTGTACGATAAATAAGAGCATTTCGTGATGTCAGGGGACAGGGGTATATGTGATCTTTGAGTTGTGCGATTTTGACCTTAAAACTATTTACCCTAGGGGCATGTTAAAAGCGACTAAGAAACTACCTCAGTATAGGAATTCAAGAGAATAATTATCTCGCGTAAAAGAACTGAATTTATCTATATATAGGAATATACTAAACCTCGTTGTATCTTCACAAATTGCTAACGAGTGACTATGTATGTATGCACTTCGACCCGTAACCTTCCCTGATGAGGCAGTACACGGGAAATAAAAGTATTTCGTAATGTCAGGGGACATACGTGAGCTTAAATTGTGCGCGTTAAACAATGTTTGACCGTAAGGTCAAGCATGAAGATTGAAAGTAAAGCATTGAGACTGAAAGCAAGATTGATTCTGTAAAGACTTTACAATCTTTACGGGAGTAAAAAGTAACAGTTTTTCCCAGAAAGTACATAACTGTATTTTTATTACTAGGAGATCTAAGACTTCTCACTTCACGACCTAAATTCGTGTATTAAAATCAAACCACACGAAAGCGACGCATGTCACTAACGAGCGAATGTACCTCGACACGTAACCTTCCCTGATGAAGCAATGAGAGAAATAAAAGCATTTCGTGATGTCAGGGGACAGGGGACAGGGGACACGTATGTGACCTTTAATTTGTGCGTATGTTTTGGCTTTACAATGGAAATGTTTACCTTTGGGGTGGAAAAGAAACGAAGAAAAATAGCCTGTAAGAATTTTTGGAGGACACACCGTAATATTTTTCATTTACCTTATAAATGAGTGTGTCATTCAATTTGGCTTTTGAAGAAGGAACAATATTATAACAGAATATTATCATAGTATTAAAATCATACAGTGTTTGCGTACAACCATAAAAATCGTGATTTTTGAAAAAAGGCCTCAGAGCTGCGACAAATTCTGTACACATTGGAAAGTAAAAATTATGGATTTTGAAAGAGATAATTTGTGCTCATGTTTCGCATTATCTACACTTATCTACATTAACATTATCAAGAGGAATAAATTTTATATAAGATTATATTTTATAGGCTATATATTTATATATATAACATCATGCAGCGAAGCCGCGCGGATCATAAATTGTTACGCATTATCAGATATCAATGCTTAAATTATTGTAAAGGAAAGGGGCCATTACAGTACTTACACACTATTTTAAAATAATATTCAATGCCACCGCATTTTAGAGAGGTTTGGTAACATTATCATTTCGAAGAGCTTGGCAACTGTAGTTTTACTTTATGAGAATTTCTAATACTACTATACAAGTATATTCAATACAAAATAATATTTTATTCTTAATTATATAGATGGTATCTGTATTATACTGTCATGATATTGACGTTTAATTTATTGTTAACAAATATTACAAATTTTATAAAAATAGAGAAAAGAGCAATTTGTCAGCAACTGCTCATCGGTATGCCATAACGGTTTTAACAAATCAACGTTCAGATTACGTATGCCGTCCGCGTCACAACCCTTTCTCTTTTCAGTTCATTTCACCCCGAGCATTCGATTTTATTTCCCTTAATGAAAACGCAATAAAATCAATGGTACCCTTACGTATGGTAATGTTTACTTTGAGAAATTAATGGATAAAACAAAGAAAACATAAATTGATAGAATTTTAAGCTTTTTACATGGCAAAATGCATCATACTATCATTCATCAATATTTGGCATAGCTCATAGTAGTTTCGTTGTAAGTTTTCTGAATTTAAAACTGCATATTGATGTTGAGTACAAGTATCGCTGATCATTATAGTAATTATTATTATATTTAAGATGTCAGAAATACTTTAGTGATCTGCATTTATGCTTAACATAAAAAAAAACGAAGTCTGCATTCGTTTTGTAAAACAATTCACGCTAAAAACACGCAGAGCTCAAAATAAATATCTTTAAAATTAACTACAATGATTATATAATTAATTAAAATTTAAACAAACACTTTTGAATTTTATAATGAAAAATGTCATTTAAATCAATGCTGGAATTACTCTAAATAAATCGATGGTTAGTCCATAATAAGTCCTCTCCATTCAAATTAAACTATTAACCTCCCATTAACCACAAACCACAGAGTAGTAGAAGTGTCATCCATTCTCTATTATTATAACCCAACCATGGATAAACCATAACCGCAAATAAACTGGCAGACTACCAACGTATACATTCGAATGAGCATCCACTTTTCAGGGTATTAATTATGAATGCCGACACACCGCTCCCTGTCAGTTACACTTGATAGCGATTGACTTAAAACAAAATGGAAATATTAAATACCCCTCTCATATTTATTGTTTGTGGTATGTTTTCGGAAATGCGAGTGTTACAAGTTTGATTTAATATTGAGTGCATTCAAAGCATAGCTTGAACTTTGCACGGTTCAACTATTGTGACACGAGGTTGTTTCAACATTTATTAATATTCGGTTTTATTTTAGTTGTGGACTACATGGTTTCACTACAACCATTAATAGGGAGCATAAAGATCATTTTAAGTGAATTTATCTTATTCTAAAAACCTTATCGTCTGAGAGAGCTTTTTGGGTAGGTGTTTGAGGCAAGCTAAAAACTTGTAAGATGCCTCTAGTTTCGGGGCATCTACCCCGACATGAAACTGCGTGCCAATCTGGTTGGTTAGTAGCGGGACCAAATAAACTAAACCCCGAAAATTTTAAATATATTTAGTTTTTTTTTTTTTCAATTTAGAATGTATTTTTAAATTTTTTATATAAATAAAAAATATGAATTTCAGGCAACTTGAATTCTAATTTATAGCTAAAAGATAGTATTCTCAAAAAGACACGTCTTTCTGATGGGACTTTCTACCTGCCAACTCCATAAAAATAGAAATGTAGCCAACTTTCCTACTATATTGTGATTAACCTTGAAAGCTATGAAAAGTTATATTTAACAATGAGAGCTAAAGCATCACTTTAAAAACAGGTCAGAATCAGGTCAACGATCACGCCGAGTGTTGGCGAAGGCCTCATAATCGAGGAACACTTAACTAAAATTAGATTTATGTGGACATTAAAAACGTTTAGTTATGAAAAGATTTCAAAATTTGGTGTAATTTAATTATATGGAATGCGAGCTTCTAAATTATTTTCATTTAACGTCTAGCTAATTATTTATAAAAAAGTATACCCCGTTTGACTGGTGAATTTACAATAAGTAAAAACTAAACAAATTCATTAATACAATTCAAGATTTATTCATAGGAAACTAAGTATTTAATTTCCTCACAAATATAGGCGAAGTACCTCATTATTAAAGTTACTAAAGAAGCTTTTATCTCACAGACTAAAGAATATTCGCTTGTCTGCGCCAACACCAACACCAACTCTATTCAAATTAAACTATTAACCTTCCATTTACCACAAACCATAGAGTAGTAGAAGTGTCATCCATTTTTTATTATTATAATCCAACCATAGATAAACCATTACCGTATCATATATATACTAGATACAAACCAATTATGATTACTACTATTATTGAATGAGGTATTGCGTTACAAATGCAGGTAATGAAAATTGTCGATATGAGATTAACGAGACGGATTCATTAATGTGTTTCAGTTTGCGGTGACGGTGGTTTTCGAAGCACAGTTATATTTTCTAATCAATTTAATTGTGTAACGTTTTAAGTGAATATCGTGTATCTTATTAAAAATGTGAATTCCTTGTTCCCCTAGATAGTCATGTTCTGAATGCATGTAACTTTCATTTTACGGTGATTTTAAACTGAAGATAGAATCCATAAACTTAAGCTTGTTCCTCTAACCACCAAATCTCAAAATTACCTGTGAAAAATAATAAAATATCAGTATTATACATATTATTAAAACAAAGAATTCCCGTTATCTAACCCTATATAGGCATGGTGTTGTATGTTACTACCGTTTCACTCGTAGATTTTTGTTTAAGAGCAATTTAAATTTCTGTATAATCTTTCATAGATTGTGCTCATTATTAATCTGAGTATCGAACCTAGGAACACTAGCTGGTCGCAGTCACCGCCAAACCACCATCAGCCAAAGCAATCTATTACCGTATATTAACTACATACAAAACGTTACAAACCGACCACTAATGGCTCAGCTAAATTAATGTGGCATATTATGATTACTACTATTATTGAAATGAGCTATTGTACAGCTACGATTGCAGTCAGGGTGAGGCTTCATTAGCACGTTGCGTTGCGTTGCGTCGCGTCGTCGTAACGTATCATCGCATTGTATGTCACATGATCGTTGTGTGTACGCAATACGTCGAAACGAAACAATCTTTTCAAACATCGTATCTATGATGGGACAGCGCATCGACCTTCCTACCGCTTAATGTCTTAATCACGCAACATATTTTAAACTAGCTTCGCCCTAGGGCTTTGCTCCCATGCATTCATATCGGGATGATGTATGGCCTATAGCCTTCCACGATAAATGGGCTATCTAACACTCAAAAAATTTTTCAATCAGAATTTTTCAGTAGTAGAATAAACAAACTCTTTAGCTTTCTAATATTAGTATAGATAAGTGAAAGGTTGCAGCGTTTTCGCGACGCACGATGATACGAAGCGACGCAACGCAATGAAGCCAGATTCTAATGACAATTGTCGATATAAGCTAACAACGAGACGTATTAATTAATGTTTGTTTCAGTTTGCGGTTTCAAAGCGCAGTATTATTTGCTTATCAATTAAATCGCGGAATGTTTTATGTAAATTTGAACGAAGACACTTAATTTACAATCGAGTCCATACTATTTCTCTAGGATATGCGGGACATGTTTAACTTCCAAATTAACGAAGGTGTGTTACGAATAAGTATAAAGATGAACGTAACTTTAAGTATTTTAGCATACATGTATATATAATATATAAACTTGTTCTGCTCTTCTCCGCTTTTACTAATTGACTAATAGAATACATTTAAATGTTCTTTTAGTCAATTAGTATTTTCAATCCAAATTTCCATTACAAATCATATACTATTCAGAAGACAAATTTTGTCCAACAACAACGTTCTTTTCTTTAATGTAAATACATCTATTTCCCAGTGTTTCATTTACAAAATCAAGTTACGATTGTAATATTAAGCAATTTCTACATTTACATAAATGTTAATAGCTCATTTTGGACCATTGCCTGTTCTCGTTTCTCTTTGAATTCAGGCTTATTCATCATTATTCGACGGCTGGCCGTTTGTAAATTTCGTGTTTTCTTTTTTAAATTTGGAATATTTATTTGTATAGAAACTGTTTTAATCTTAAAAGCGGCGGCATTATACCAGTTTTCACCATTTCCTTGTCCGTATTTCCACCAATAATGAAATGGTCGTCATTGATTTGGTTCCATAATTTTAGTACTTTGTATCTTCTACATAATTCAAAAATGAAATCATTACCAATGTAGGTAACCTGTGAGAGCACGTTAATGAATCTTAAAAACGCATTTGTAATCTAAAAGTTACTTTAAAGTAATTTAGTTGCATTATTCACGAAAACGAGTCAACGAATCAGTTCAATCTAGATCATACGGTACACCACTAATCATATCCAATGCTGTTATGTACTACCGTTTGATACAAATACCTTGGATATTGTATATTCTGCAACAAATATTCGCCACGTGCGATCTCAAGTGATCTCGAATATTGAAGATCGGGATGTAAGAGGAAATACGTGACTGTCGAGCATTCTATCTTTTAAACCTCTTACATTGAAAATCTTGCCGTATCAGCTGCGGAAAATCTCAAAATATCTATGTGCAAAATGACATATTGTCCTAGATATTCCGTTCTATATCCTTAAAGTTGAAGCCAATTTTATATGGAATGGTCTTAGATATTGTTTGAGTTTGATACAAACTACTCAAGTCAGGCCTCGTTGTCTTATAAATCCAAAAAATTGATTGACATTTTATCCTTAGGGAACTTACAACAAAAAAACAAAATTCA
>LQNK01000583.1:311988-322310 GCA_001586405.1 Phoebis sennae | reverse complement strand
CCTGCCTATAATGGTGATATAAAATGGTGTAGTATACGTTTACGTCTACTGTTTACAGGGCATTTTGGCTCTATAACCTATAGTGCCAAAGAGTGTTCTTGTACACTAATTATAGGACCCGGTGTAACAATCTACACCTTAATAGAAGGTTTATATGTCTTTTTAAAGATATAAGATTAAGTTATAGGACAATTTTGCTCCTTGGGTATGCCCCCGGGTACACTCAAGTATTTCTTGTTCCCTTGGGATATTCGAGTTAAAGCTATCCCATGTTCTTTCTCGGGTTTCAAACAATATCGGTACAAAATTTTATCCAAATCGGTTCAGTGGTTTAGACGTGAAATCTCTTCTATGTTTGTCAATATTATTTCGCGTATGCGGCTAGCCATACAAAGTATAGGAAAGCAATAATTTCGCAACTTTGTCAATTTGATTTTGCTTGAAATAAACATTACTATTTGGAAAATATTTATACAGCACGTACTTTTAAGTTTCTCTTTTAATTTTTGTCTTTACTAAACGGTTACCTGGAAGAGATGGCTGTGTAGCCATAAGGTCGCCTTTGGTACATTCTCATTAGAGAATATTAATAAATACCTATGTTAATTTTGTTCTCTTGGTGTGTGCAAAAAAGAATATTTTCATTTCATTTCATTTTCACGTTCAACAAAGTTTAGAAGCCATGATTCCAACTATAAAATAGTTAAGGGGATATAAAATAGCTCGACAGGCAACCACCTTATATTATGTACTAACTTACGGACTATAAACTAAAAACGTAAACCCACTTCATTGGAGCGAAAAAGTGGAGACCCTTTTCGTTTAGGGGATACATTTACATAAAACATTTATAATTTTGACATTAACATTGTATGGTCGCCATCATTGTCGTTTTTAGATCACTATTGCTATTTTTAGGATTCATAAAAAAGGGTCCTATTATTAGACCTTCACTGTCTGCCTGTAGCCAGGATGTCTCCATCCAACAGCCCTGGAAAACGGGTAAGAGCGATATGATGAATCATAAACCAATCATTGGATTCTAAATCGATTGTAAATTGAAAGACGTAATTAGAAATTGGCACTCCTTAACGAGGGTCAAGAGAAATAAAGCAGAAGACGATAAATTAAATAAGAAATGTTAGCCTATGATTCATTGTTACTGCTCAAATCTCGATACTAAGGGGCTGGCCCCTCGTGAGATTGGGTGAGATGACCAAATTTACTTAGACACGAGACGGCTTCGACACTTCGGTACTGTCGAGAGAGAATTGAGATTCATTATCATTATTGATTTGTTTTTGAAAAAGTAACTGCATAATAATCACAAACAGAAATGCATCATTGACTTCATTCATGTATTTTAATCAGTGGGTATATTTCATTGCATTTCATTTCATATATAGACAAATAAATGTGAATAAAAAACTTATTTTATACACTTTTGTGCTTTTTATTTGGTTTTTTCTGCCTAAATTCTGTGTCTGTAAAAATTTACATTCAGTAAAATAATATATGATATGATTCGTATTTCCAATGTCTTCAAATTTTTTTTTCAAATCATCATTCGAGATAATTACCTTTTACTCTCTTCTACTTCTTCTTCTATAAGTCGACCATTAACATATTTCATTGAAGCACAATACATTTTTTGATACTCTAAAGCGCAGATTTCAAAATATAAATGAATTGTTATTCAAATTTAAAGAATACTTTAAATAAACCAATCAAATATATTTAAAGCTTTTGTATTCAACAGTACTGTAGCTGTACACTCGGGTACGCAAACATAGAAGATGAATCATAAAACCCCCAATAGTTTACGAGTACGTCCAATTTTATAGCACCATCGTATTGCTTCGATGCATTGTTTTTGTTTTATTTGGGGAAAGGAAAACCGTAAGAAAAATAATAGAACATAAACAGCTAGTTAAGTCATAAGTTCTGATATATTATATGAGCTTTTGATATTTCTACTGTCACTTGTCATATGCTTTTAATTATGTAAGCAATTAGCAAAAAAAATTTTTTTTTTTTCATTTAGGTATCACGTATGCGTAATGTGTTTGAGTATATGTACACTAAATTTTTTGTTAGAATTACGCTTGTGAACGGGATGGGCCGTTTATTATGAATTAAACATAACAACCTTTTACGACGATATAAATAAAACGATTTAGGATCCTTGCAAATGAAACCCAATTAAACACCATGTAAATAGATACCAGCGATTTGGTATAACGGAAGGATTTCGCAACAAATTTGAGCTAATTCTACTAGAATTCCGCAGCGAACAGTAATCCGGGACAATTCTCCCAAACTGTCGACATTGTAAAGGGTTCCGCATAGCTTAATTCCAATAAAACAGAACGTGGGGGGAATACCGATCGCTTTAAACCTATAAAGCCTATAACGAAGGGAGCCTGGATTGATAATTTGTCTTAATTTGTGGCAAGTTTACGTATGTTCGTGACTTTGGTCCGAAAACTTACGTCAATAACTATTTGGGTTCTTGAAGATCTCGACGTGGAGCGAGAAATGCTTTCTGAATAACCAGAAGTAAAAAACATGTTGAAATATAAGGAAATAGAGAATGAGGAAGACAGAAATCGGCGTAGAATAATAATAGAGTACTATAAATTTGAGGGGATCACACCAATACCCTTAAAATTGAAGGGAGTCTTAATTGAAAATTTGTCTTGACAACTTCTATCTGTGACAACTTTACGTACATTGGTGACTTTGGTCCGAAAACTTATATCATTAACTAAGCTGTTGATGAACGTGGAATGCTGCATAACGAGACGTATCTAAATGTATTACTAATGCATCCATATTTACATGAAAATCAATCTCAAATACTTTCAAAGATAATTTTTCAAATGTTATGAAAGTAACGTTGAAGGGGGTACCTATTAGTAATACTAGAAGAATTGTTGCTACATTGTTGAACTTATGATAAGGCAATATTGAAAGAGTATATATTTATTAAGAAAATTTAAATCGAAATGCGGGAATAGTACAAAATAAGCAAAACAATATACATATTCATATCTCTGAACATATTTTAAATATTGTTGTTTAGCAGTATTCTGAACAGTGTTAGTAAAACGACAATAAGAGGCGCCGTTTAACGGACTCAAAGCGAATTAAAGGCTTGTGTTAAGCTCGGTTTACTCGGATAAACTTAACTTTGGTTAACTCTGAAATACGATTGAAAGAAAATGTCGCTCCAAACCTTGAATAAACTTAGCTCGATGCATAAACTTAGATTAAAGAGAATTCTTAAATACATTTCAAGTTGTTTATGGTGAATAGATTTTGGAATAAAAGAAAGTACATGAAATTTTAAATATGTGTAATAATGTAAATTATAAACCGCATCATGCTGTTGTTAAGATTGCTGTCTCATATAAAAAAAAACCATTACAAGTATGATTTTTTATAAAATTGTTAAATAGAATAAAGCATCGTTTTGTTTTTCGCACGTAACTGAATATTATTTCTTTCAAGAAGTAATTTAAATTATGATAAAACTACGGTAAATATGTATGTATAGAAAACCATATTGGCTTTTGTAGTAAGACTTATAATTTAGCATTATATATCGCCAACGTCCATACCACGTTGAATACACCGGTTCTCGTCCGATCACCGAAGTTAAGCAACGTCGGGCGCGGTCAGTACTTGGATGGGTGACCGCCTGGGAACACCGCGTGATGTTGGCTTTTTGATATATTTTAAAAATGAAAATTAAAAAAAAACTGAAAATTATTTTTAACTTAATTATTTGCTTGCATGGTAACATTGATAGAAACAGTATTTTACTAGTAAGTTTTTAATTGAAAGAAAATTTAATTCTTATAAAACTTTAAATATTAAATCTTTTAAACCTTTATAATTTATTGGGTTATAATTGGACTGAAATTAATGGCTGAAAAAGGCCTTTAAAACCATCACAATTCCATACTTTAAGTAACATTAACAGAGCAGTTCCCTCATAAACTGAGACACAAAATAAAGCAAAAAGTTGTTCAAAAGGCGTCGTAAATTGGCTTTATTTAAATGTGTAAAATACAGCTATATCCATGCTTAATGAAATGCGGTGCGCGCCTTCAGTACGGCCGCGGAATATTGATACAGAATTCGGAAACGGCTCGAGGGTGACGAGGCGACAATAGTAAATAACCATGTATAGAGACAAATGAACGCTTTGTCTGCATGCACGATGACGGCAAACGTTGGCTTGTTAAGGGTCTGGTCCTTGCGACAATAACATAAATGAATCTATGTATATAAAACTCAAAGGTGACTGACTGACATAGTGGTCTATCAACGCATCTGGACGGTTCGGGCTGAAATTTGGCATAGGCGTAGGCATCCGCAAAGAAAGGATTTGGATCAAATCCCAAGGAACGAGGAAAAGTTTTTATTACGTTATAATATGTGTTTATGCTGCTAAAGATACTATAGCATGTAAACAGTACTAGTAATTTTTAGATTTTGTTAAATAAGTAAATTAATAAAAAATAAATGCCTTCAACTGGCTCTATTAAGCTGGAGTTTTAATTTGGCGTTACTTATTAAAAGGTTATTTCAGTCACAGATTCGTCGTAGTGTTATAAAACATTTGTATCTAGGTAGTCCTAAGAAAACCCCTAACATAAGTAAGTAATTATTATTGCTCATACATGATATTCTATTTTTTTCTAATATTAGAAGAGGCCCTAGTTTCATTGTGATGATGATTCTTGGTTACAAAATATTCCCCAATATTTATGTGTGTTAAACTTAAATGAAAATTGTATTTAATAGAGTTCGTTCCTATAAAATCACCATTCATTAAAATAAACGACGTTATAACAGAGACTAGACATATCACTAGCTATGGCCATAATATAATAAATTATCCTTAGAAAGCGGATAACACAATATTCTGCAAAATCGGGACAGAGGTAGCCATTCAGTTTCCTGATTAGCCGGCTTGTCTTACAATTTAAAACGTTTTGGATAACGGTGGAAATTAATTAGCGTTAAGAATCCGACGATAAATTTAGAAAATCCGAATGTTTTAATCGAACCGGGTACACTAACGCCGGCGTAATTAAATTCTACAGCTGGCAATTGTTACATCAGTGTCTATGTTTTAAGAGGACTTTAAGTATTACTGTTATTTTCATTGCATAGTTAACGTTTATGACTTAACAACTGCACAAAAGTGGTAAACTTTATCGATATAATATAGGTATTATACAGCGTTTCTAAATTTTCTACTCTAATTTATATTGATGAAAAATGCACAACAATCGTTTCGGTAGTTTTCGAGTTAATAGCGCCAATGTACACGGCTGTAGAACGGAATTTTAAATGATTCCGACCACTATTTTATTAACAAAACAAAGAAAAACATAATATTGCTCTAACTATGTATCTTACTATAATTTCTTAATAATTATTGTCTTATTGTAGAAGAAAACGATGATATTCACATTACACTCTAATATTCTGGCGCGAAAGCCAAAAGTGACAACGTCTTAGGAGTACAATAACGTAACGGCAATATTTATTATTTTATCGGTTCGACTTTTATTGTGAATTTGATTTAGTGTGAACCGATTTGGGGTTGTGCGTTGTGTCCGATTTCACGCTACGATTCCTATTATAATTCATTTCTTGTTGTAAGAATGAAATATTTTTATCGACTTGCAATTTAAGGGTTTGGTGTTTGGGAGTAGTAGAAAATGGAAATGGTTTTGTAGGAATTTATCATTTAATGCTACTTCTTTTGTAGGTATTTCAATAACAAGCAGGTCGGTTAGTTCAATAATGTGACATAATAAAACGTGGTGACATAATAAAACGCAACCTTATAAATCTATGTTTTAATATCAAATTCTATTGACCTTGATATAGATAGTTCAATTAAATTATTCTTTTTTCCACCGCAATCGAAAACTTCAGCTATAATAATAAAAAAATAAATAATAAAATTCATTTATTTATCAAAAAATATAAGGTTATACATTTCAATTAATTATATAGGAGCAATTTAAAATTACAATTATACTTGTGATGAGCACCTGTATTCTGAATAGTTAAAAAACTGTATCTCAGTATACAGGGCCTTCCCATAAGAATTATCAAGACATGTAATTCGATAAGTTATGAAATTCAATTACATTTATTATTCTAGCAATGAAGGGAGAAGAGAACATGCAATTAGATAAGTATATATGTGTGTGGGTGCGTGTGTGTGTGTGGGTGTGTGTGTGTGTGTGTGTGTGTACGTGTGTTTGTACATGACAGATTTATGGATTTAAGACTATAAATTTATTTTAAGAAGGGCTTCAGTGTCAGAGTAGGATAAACCCAATAACCATATCTTTAGAACAGATCTACATTTTAATAAAGTTAGCGGATAGATATATATATGACGGTTAATATGATTATAAATTCTGGAACTAAGACTAGGGAATTGTCTTTGAGCGAAAGTAGTCCTATTTCGCTGAATAGGACAGATTCGGTCTTTGCGGCGATTATTATCATGTATAATCCATAGTAAATAAAATACTTTTGAAAGGATTTTAAACGCGGTTTATTTTACACTATTTTACATTGTTATTAACTCAACGTGCGTGGTCACGGGTGACTGAGATGACATCTTTATGAGTGTTTCAAAAATTTTGTGTCTACCTCCACTTATTTCCAAGATCAAATACCATCTGTATTTGTCTTTAATGTCTTATTTTTAATAATAATCCTTAATGGCATTGAAACAAACAGATAATGAAACGAAATGCAATGATTTTAAATAAATAAAGATTGCTTTATTTAAAATAGCCACTTTTATATGCCACCCGTCTGGTGATGGAGGTTGCAATCTCCGACCGGCCACTCCCTTAGCGGGCTGGTACAACTTGACTTGAATGATAAATATTGAAATAAGACTTCAAATTTTACCCTTTTGTATATAACTAGGGAAATTGGAATAATAACCATAAGTATAGGTGAAATATATTATGATACAATTAAAATTAAAGTGATTTAATCGCGAAAAAGATAATATGATCATTTGTTTCCGTGATAATAAATAGGAATAGGAACTAAACAAAAATTTACTGCTTTGGTTGGTTTAAGTTTTGTGTGATGGTTCAATTTATAGCAAACTAGCCCGCCGCTTCGTTTACGTTAAATTACCTTATAAATATCAATAAAATAAATCCTATCATCTCATCCATAACTGTATACGAAATTCCATCAAAATCCGTTCAGTAGCTGCGTCACACACAAACAATATTTTTTGCACGCATAACTTTTTTATGTTGAGAAGGTAAGCGGAGTAAGCGGTTCACCTGATGAACTGATGCTAAACGTGATGATAAATGACTAACCGCAGCCCTTGTACATCTACAACATCAAAATGTCGCAGATGCCTTGGCGGTCTAAAGAGGGGATATAGAGAGGATTAATGATGGGAAATTGGAAGAGGAATAGAAAAGGAATGGGAGGGGATCTTCTGCTGGGGGATTGTTACTACACCGATGCGAGCTTGGCCCAATCGTCCAAAGCTCCGCTCCCACTCTTTAAAAAATTAGATAGAATCATCCAAACTTTACGTTTATAATATAAGTAGGAGTTTGATAATGTTTGATCATATTACTTTCATTTAATACATTATTACCATTAATTTCATAAAACAGCGTTTAATATTCCTGTATGAAACATTTAACTGAAAATAGCTACAGTTCGAACCCTCGCTGCATATAATACATTCTTAATTCCATTTAACATAAATTTCCTTTTACGTCCTCCTTGAGACTTATAAAGGCAATGACGAGGTAAACAGATCACATTATTTCCACAGATAATTTAGACAGGAACGACAAACAAGAGTGCTTTCGTTCAAAATTCTGTCTATGAATTCTTTATGGTCCGACCCCTGTGGTAACTGTGGTTAAGGTTAGGTTTTTGTCCCTTTGGAATAAAGCTTAGGATAAAGTAATATGAAATTGAATAAAAGATATAGATTGAAGAGGCAGACCATATATTAAAGCCTTATTTTTAATTTTAATTATGAAATTTTAGTGCAAAATTAATTTATCATTATCAAAATCAATCATCAATCATTAGAAAAATAAATTTTGTAATATCATAACATGTATATTATACAAATTATTAAATAGTAGCTGCAGTTAAGCTCTGGAGTTTCAGCCGCGTATATCTCCTGTTCCCGTAGGATTTTCGGGATAAAAAACTATCTAACGATACAAACTACTGCTATGTCCTACCTCGGGTTTCAAAGAATTTATATACAAAAAATAATTCAAATGGGGCCAGTATTAAAAAAATATTAAATTAAAAAAATATTTTAAATATTATAGGTACGTTGATAAGGAAAGCTATAAGCTATGTAATTAAGGTGCTACGCGGGTAAACCGTAGGGCATAGCTTTCTAGCTATGAATATGATATTTGGCAACATAATTGAATAGTTACATCTACATGGTTACATATACATATACTATGTTTTATGGCCGTTTGTTTTCAATATTCTATCTATCCCTTGTTTTGCTCACTAAAGTCAGGCAAATCTATCTATTTGCACTTACTTTGATTTCAATACGCTGTTGACAGATACCTTTGGTATGACTTTTAACAATCAAATGTCATTTAATCTGGGATTATAATCTATCCATAATCTTCGATACATTATTGAAAACGGCCGTTATTCGATAACGGTCCTATCTCTTCATCTGCAACGCATCCATAATACAGTCTGCAGTATCTTTTCCCAGCTTGATTTTATTCCAAGATTCTTGGATAGCCTTAACTTCCGCTATAATAATCCGCTGCCAAGTTTCTTTGGATTATACATGTTTCCGCTTCCTTGGGGATTCAATGCAAAAATGCTACAAAATGCAACTATTTAAATGACAAAATGTAATGAAGACATTTTCTTCACAAATAAATATATTTTCGTTGATGATTAAATTATTTTGTATTCTTTGTGAACATAGATCTCAATGTTAAAATTTCCCTTCTTATTATGAACAGGAGCTGTACATATAAAATTTAAATTTAATTCAATATGCAACAACTCTCCAGTACACATGTATGTAGTTGTTTGTACACATAGTACAATGTTTTACAATAACTGAAACAAATATAATAATAGTTGAAAGTATTTGCGTAACTTATAACCAATTAGGAAGCACCGTTAATTGATTCCTCTGTCAATAACATAAAACAGCAATATTTTGTCCTCGCATCTTTGTTTAACGTAACATAAACACACCTGTACTCTTCCCCTTGGAAATAAAAGAAACAACATGGTTGTCAATAACATCAGCTGGTCCCGGGGGGCGCGGTCGTTCACCTTGGTTACAGCTTCAGTTCAACTTTATTGATAGTGGGACAAACTTTGCTATTGATTTTGAGAAAGTCGCCATTTTTGATAATACAAACAATCTGAAGACTGATGTTATTAACGCTGATGTTTATATTTGAATAGGACAAGTTATTATCGCTATCCATTAACTAAAATATAACTTTTATTACGTAAATTAAAACTGAATTGCTTGAGCTGAATGATCGTTAAAGTAACACGTGTTTTATTATCTATTATCTAAGACTCACGCGTTAAATTCGAATTGATCAATGTATCGACTCTATCCTATCACATTGAAACGCATGATTGAAACGCAAACAGCCAAATATGCAAACTTTCAACTTTATAACATTAGTAGGATATTATAGCATTGTTCCGCGTATCAATATCAAGTTCCTTGTTAGTCAAACTACACATACTTCTTTACGAACGACTAAGTATGTATTTACAAAATATAATACTAGCAATAAGAAGACTTAATATTATATTCTTTAATCGTATTCACTTTAGAATTCTCAAAATAATTCCAATAAATGTTGTATAAACAAAGACTATCCATTCTCCCTCAGGACGAAGGGCCTGATACCGGGATCCCTTAATATACCCTCGGTTAAGAATACATTATTTGTTTTTGGAGGCTTATAAAGGTAAACCTTTTCGCAAAAAATAGACAAATCTATAAGGTCGGTTAATATTGTGGTTCACTTAAACATTAACGATGGGTTACCTGCAATTTTAGAGTTGTTTTAAACAGTAGTTCAGTACAAGAGAGAATCATCATTAATTCGGTCTTCAAAATTGGTATTAGTTTAGTATTATTAAATAGCTATAATCTTATTTATCAGATTCATAACTTGTTGATAGATTTTTTATTCAGTAAATAGTTCATGCAAGTATTAAACCATTACAATACCATTACTCATATATGTCTTATA
>LQNK01000583.1:281938-311138 GCA_001586405.1 Phoebis sennae | reverse complement strand
CGCAGACAAATATGCAAACTTTCAACTTTATAATATTATTAGGATTATAATATTCAATGTTATTCGCATCAACATCAAGTCCCTTATTGGTCAAACTATAAATACTTCTTTACCTACACAACTAAGTATTTACAAAATGTAATACCACCAATAAGAAGACTATTAATAATATTCCTTAATCGTATTCACTTTAGAATTCTTAAAATAATTCCAATAAATGTTGTATAAACAAAGACTATCCAGTCTCCCCAAGGACGAAGGGCCTGATACCGGGATCCCTTAATATACCCTCGGTTAGGAATACATTATTTGTTTTTGGAAGCTTATAAAGGTAAACCTTTTCGCAAAAAATAGACAAATCTATAAGGTCGGTTAATATTGTGGTTCACTTAAACATTAACGATGGCTTACCTACTATTTATGTTTTAAAGTTGTATTAAACAGTAGTTTAGTACAAGTTGAGAATCATCATTAATTCTGTCTTCAAAATTGGTATTAGTTTAGTATTATTAAATAGCTATAATCTTATACATCAGATTCATAAATTGTTGGCAGTAAATAGTTCATATCAAACCATTACAACACCATTACTCATGTATGTATTGATGTCTTAAATTTCAGATTAATCGAATATAGGAAGTAGGTCAAATTCAACTTGTAATATTTGATTACCAACAGACTGAAACCGAGAAAAGCGAAGCTTATCAAAAGCTTGTGATACATACCCTAAACTATATCTTTGAGTATGTGTCTATTGCTATTGAAATTATTATTATTATTATTTTTGAACATTTTTTTTTCCCTAGAAACTTGAAGAGTTTCGGTAACTTTATGATAACCACGGGCTTAAGCCAAGTGGAGATCATGTTCTGGCATTAAATCTGTACTTTCTTCTTGCAAAAATTTTCTCACTGTACGACATGTATTCAATATAGCGGCTTTTTGCATTGTCATGTATATACTTTTAGGGAGATCCAGTAATTTTATGCTGTGGTGTAAGTATTTTGGGATTACACCCGTACAAGAGAGCACCATCGGCACAATATATACTTTGTTCATTCTCCAGATTCTAATTATTTCTTCTTTTAATTCTGTATATTTATGTATTTTTTCGGTTATGGTTTTCTGTATGTTATGTGTGTTGGGTATTGCAATGTCAATTAAATAAACAATTTTTTCTATTTTATCTATGAGAGTGATATCCGGTCGGTTATTATGTATTGTCTTGTCTGTAAGTATGGCTCTATCAAAGTATATCTTATGAGTGGAACTCTCTAGTACGGGTGTATTGATAGTACGGCTTAGGTTTATCGTGTAGTAATTTATGTTTTAAAGAGAGTCGTTGGTGTATGATATGCGAGACTTGGTTGTGCCTATGGGTGTAATCGGCTTGGGTAAGTGTTGGGCAAGCGCTTGTTATATGTTGTATTGTTTCAGGGTGACGGTGACATTTCCTACATTTGTCGTTTTGCAGATTTGGATCTTTGATAATATATTTATTATTATTATTATTATTAAAGACCAACTGCATGATGAACTTTATAACGGTAACTAAAGCTATTTGTAAAGAATATTCTTACCTTTATTCTATTATTACCTTAATACCTTTAATTTTTTAAATGGCTCCATTAAAATTCGCATGCCAGAAAATATTACATTGTATGACAATATAAAAGATTGGTTTCATAAAGTAATGATAAAAACATAAATTCAATAAGCTTATGTTATAAAATTCTCGTTATACTTTAATAAGTTTATGGAAGTTGCAATATAAACTCAGCAAATTTTATGAAACCAAGTTTTGATATGTTTACTATTAAGTAGAGAAGTTTTACCACCGAACTTCCTTTAAGCCTTTACACAAGGTAATAAAGCTCAATTTTAAATAATTCTATATTCGGTTTAGGATTTATTGCAGCAATAGTTTCGTGGAAACTTTAAAAACAAAACTTAAAACATTATGCTTTTAAAAACACCAGTGTTTTCTTTTCTATTTAATAAAAGTTTTTCGATACATTTGAATCTATAGTATAGTTAATGTACAAATAAAGTTATTTCATTTTTAAATAAACATATAAAAAATCTTCTTAAATATTATTATCGTCTTTTGAATTATCCTAGAGTCACCGTCATTATATTTTGGTTAATTAATTTCGCGTCAAAAAAGATGCCGATAATTAGCTGTCAATGTATATCAATCAACACTATAATAAAAGTCATTAGTTTTAGTAATAACTCCGGTCAGAAATCCGTCTGAGGAAGATAATTAATTAATTGACAACAATACTGAGGGCACACCTAGAGGGATGAAAACAGACACGTATTTTAGTTATCATTAAATATTACGAATATAGGGGCCCTGTATCAAAGAATAATAACTCCCCTAAAATAATACAGAGAAAAGGGACATTATTCGTACTTACTATATTCGTATTTCAATTTCGAATGTCGTAAGTTAATTAACGTCTAAATTATTAACATGTACACGATTAAGTACCTGAATTGTACAGCACACTGGATAAAAACATACGCTTATTATCATTTTACAACTATTACCAGTAATAACAGTCATATAAAAAATAATAAATAAAGAATTGCAAAGATAGTTCAGTATACCTTACATTTCTGAGTCTTATTTTATCATTTTGGGCCTCAAATATACCAGTTTGTCCCTGAATGCGGACAGCGGGGGTTACTCTTACATTAACAGCGGCGTCCGAAGTTTGTTTTGGTCAATTGTTGTGTGCACGAAAATATCAAGGGTTGCATTGAAAAGGTATATTTAAGTGTATTAAATTTCATATTGTGCGGCTCTTCATCGATTTATATTTATTGTTAATTATTAGATTTGGCAGTTAATAAACAAGTAATATTTGAAGTTAGTTAAAATAGTATTTATAATTTTAGTTAAAGATCTACAGTTAGTAAAATAACTTTTGATATTGACATTAGATACTAAAACAAATAATTTTAAGAACCTAAGTAAATAAATATTTATTAGAAAAAAATCATAGAATTCTTCGTTCTGTTATTCTTATTAAAATAAGGCTCATTAAAAACAAACAAATACTCAGACTCAACAAAATGTGTCCAAACAAATAAACCCTATTCAAATCTGATAATCTTTTGAAGAAAGAAAGCCATAAATAAGGTTAATAAAAACTCCGTTACGAAGAATGAAATGAAGGTGCCCTCGCAAAAAATTGTTATATTCTTAGCAATTTTCATAGATGGAAAATTTTCTCGTTAGATGATATCTGTCTCCGTAACAAATCATACCATTGTCCTATCCAACCCTCCTTTTTCCACTCCATAAAATTAAATATTGCGCCTCGAAATATAATTTTATCATAGCCATTTCATTTGCGAATTAGTTCCACGAATATTCTTAATGTTCTCCTTATAATGGAAAAACATGTTGAACAAGATTTTTCTTAGAACTGTGAAATGATTCGTAAATATTACAGGCAATTATTGTGACAAACTGACAAGATAAGTTCGCTCATAATAGAGTTATTGATGCGTATAATATCATGTTGTCACATACAAAAACGTTGGATATTATTTCCAAAACGTAAAAAGTAGTTCTTGTAGTAGTGCATGTACCCTTATCGATTTGCAATAGCAAAGTTGCTGCACATCGCGTTCATTTTGTAGAAGGCGCTCTTAGTCTATTCCACTGCTCTAATCATATCATCTTTTAATGCATATTAAGTGTTCCCAACTTCCCTAACTCCGAACAAACAAGGGACGTTACTTGGTAAATTTAGTTTCCGTGCGGCTTTCGGCTGCACTTTACATGCGTGACGAAGTTATATGATAACTCCGCTGGAACCAATTTCCATGAAACAGTTTGAGATCCGGTCAAGTAACAGAGTTAAGGAAGAACACCGCACTATAATTGAATTATTTGTTGCTAACTTAGCTACTATCCAGGCAATGTTCATAATTAACTATTTGTTGTTATTTCAAACTTGCGGGATGGATATAGCTTAATAAAGTATACTATAAGACACTCTATAAAATAAGTCTTGATGTCTCTTACTAGTGCAAGTAATAGGCTCGTCGTTATTAATAAGTTAGCAAATAATTTGCATAAATACCGTAGTAAGTGCTGTTAGGTTTCCATACTGATTCACCGCTTCTTTGATCTAGTGATAGGCGCGTTTACATTGCTTTGCTGGGTAAGCTATTTGCTCCTACAGAAAAAAATCGATCAGAGAAACGTATGTAAATAACATCCACCTTATTTTTACCTCATCTGCATCACTTTTTGTATTCATCAAAAACACGGTATTATAATGCATCATCAATAAGTGACTAACATTTAAAATCCATGTTATTCCTGTCATAATCATAAATCTGCAACAATAATTTAAAGCTAGAACTTTATCACCAAACAAGCAGTAATGTCCCCAACAAAGGGGTGTAGTACATTCGGGCTCTAAGTACCTGAGTCGCAGCTGCGTGGCCGAAAGGAGAGTGCATCCCACCATTAGTGCTGTCTTCATACAGACCTAATGTCGTAATTATTTCGGCGGATTTAGGAGCTACGTATTTTCGGCAGTCGCGACATTTAGATCACGTCTAAAAATATAGATAGCACGAGCTCTCTATTGAGTGAGTATTTTAATTTTTACTAATCAATAATACTAAAGTAAATCCCTTAATAGAATGATTTATTGTTCACCTCTATAAATAATTTGGACATTAATTAGTAAACTATTGGCAAAATTTTAAGCTATTCACATTGTTTGCAGCCTAACTAACATATACTGAACGTTATCGATAAACAATACTGACGGTTTTTATCTGTGCCCGGCACGTTTGCCCACAAACTTCAGTAATTAGACGAGGCTGTCGCGGCCTCCCCCACATATGCTGTTATCTTTATATGTCGTCCCGTCAGACGGAAAACTTTGCGACAATAGCCATAGCAAACAACATAGTTTGCGTATAAGTTTCTATATTAGTATTTGAACCAACATACAGCGGGATTAATAGATATCATGGAGAAAATATTTTTCAAATCAGAACAGTATTGCAATAATGCATTGATTTTGAAATATATTACCTTTATAAAATCTAATTTAAAACTCAAAAGAGCAAAACGTAGCACACGTTATTTTAATAATGGGTTAATAGTGAAGATTCTTTTAAAAAAAACCAACACCATCAGCATAATGAACTCTGCTTAATAAACTATTAGCCATGGATTAAAAGTTGCTTTTCTAAAGAATTTTTTCCATCGAGAGTTTACAAAGAAAATTGTCTTCTGCAAATTGTCCTTTTAAATCTCGCCTGGAACAAAATTAAATTTGAAAAAGCGCTTAAAGCGGTGAGCGCCAGCAAACAAACGGACCGCGAACCGCGCTAACTAGTTTACTTAGAATTAGAGAATTCCTTTAACGTTCTAAAGATTCTATTCAATTCGACTTGAATTCAATTACGGCTGAAATTTAACAAAATTAGTAGCTTTCATGCAATACCGCTTCTATCGCTTTTGGGACATATTCGTTTGAAGTATACAGGGTGTCCCGTAATGAGTGAAGCATCCCTTGGGGGATGATAGCTGAGCTAATAATCTATCAAAAAAACCCAATATAGGTCATACGAAAATATCACTGTTTTTGAGATATTGTTAAAATGTTGACTTCGCCCAATGTTTTATATTACTGTGGCCGTAATTCTTATTTGTTTGTCATAATTTTTTTACTAAGTTTTCTTGATGAGTTGCTTTCTTGGATACATGCATTGGATATTAATAGAAATATCAGACAACGGAAGGAAAAAATATTTATTTCAAATTTAGTATAGAGTAAAAATTTGAGGTCAGATTTGATAGTCGAAAAATGTGCACGAAAATGTGGATTAAAATAATAAAAGATTGGAAATCAGGGTCCTATAAGTGTGAAAAAGACTCAAATAACTTGAGTTAGTAACACAATAGATTTTATTCAACACTTGTTTATGAGCATGACTCATGAATAGGGACATTATACAGAGAGGAAAAAATAAATCTCAACCTTAAATGAGTCATGTGAGATGAAATATTAATACTTATATATTTACTAATATTGTAAAGCGTGAAACACTTATCTTCAAAACTAACCAGTAGGTTAAAGATAATAAAAATTGCTACCTATAAATTCAAGAGGAAGGCAGTACTATCTTGTATCTAGCATTGCGCTACTACACGGGTGAGATCTGTGCTATATTTTCGTAGTGGAGATTTTCAGTCGAAGCTTTGTACAAATTTAACATCAATGTAATAAACTAACACCTCACTAATTCCAACTTCTGCTAGCATATACTAATGAAATGATAATGGTATGTTAAATCTAACGTTATATAACCGTATTATGAACCCAGTACTACGTGGACGTAGATAAGGACTCCTGAGGGTGTTATAATTAAATTATAACTTTGGTACGCCTGCTGGGGTCAAGTTGCGTAAGTAAATGTTATATCGTAAAACTTTACAACGTGCCAAATAAAGGGGTGATAAACTTTTACACTCGTTCCAGTGAAGTTGTTAAGGAAGGAGCCGAATTAATTGCTTGTAGTCGTGATAATTTCCTTTACTTTAAAAGCTTGTAACTGTAAAGCTTTATTGTTTTGTAAAATAAATAAGCGTATATTCGTCACAAGTATTCAAAATGTTCACGTCAATATCTTTTTCCAAAAAATGCTCGGTAATATGCATCTTTTATATACGAACTGAGTACAATTATCGATTTATCAAAGAATCTTCTACTCAGAGAGATACTATATACCTCATAATTTACAATTTGTCTCTAACGCACTTGAATAACTCACCGTATATATTCTTTAACAGTTGTTAGTTTTAAATTTTTTCTATGTATGTGATATGCGGTACCCATACAAAATTGTCATAAGAAACATAATGACTCTACAATACGTCTTAGAATTTGTTTATGTATCTGAGAAAATCATACAAAAACGTATTGTAGGCACTTTAGACAAAAGAAAAAAACATAAGAATGGAAATTGCAACTTAGGTATCCAAAAACAAAATAAACGCTACATTCAGCAATGTATTGCCATTCAGATTTTATCCTTCGTCAACGTCACTCCACGATGTAAGGCAATTCAATTCCAGCTACAAAGCCTTAGCTAAATAGTGAAAAACGTGAAAAACTCGTACGTGACGCCATCAGCGTGTCCCTACGGCTCTCAGTGTCTCGTTAAGATGTCCCTTTTATTACGGCCTCCTAAGATTATAGTTTTATAGTCCTCGTAAGAGATTTTTATGTGGTAATCATTGACTGATAGTTGATTAGTATGGATATATTTTTATTGTTGCGCGATAAAAAGTAACTATAGCACACACAGAAGTGACATACGAGTATGTCCCAAAGCAACATTTATCTTCTCGGAGAAAAATGTTACTTTAAATCAACAATTTCTAATATTTTTTATTAGCAACATCATTTTTGTTAACTATGATAACTTGTTTTTAAAAATAGGTAAGTATTTATATGCAAAAATACATTACAAATCAACTATTGGTTCTGAATATGCACCCAAAAACACTACTAGTTTCATAGTTCAGTCACAAAGGTAACTTTTAATTAATATTGTCCCAAATCCACACACGACATAACATCTGTTACGGCCAATTTTCGAGTATTAGCGAGGATTTTAGGAAAGTATCAATAACATTTGTTGCCTGACCATCTGCTATAGGGTGGTGTGGCCACGGTTTTATAGGAGTGCCATAAATTGTCAAAACTAGTGCAAACTTTGAAATTGGAATTATTTATTGTTCGAGCACATGAATAATTGAAGGGTTACCTAGCTGAATATATTTTGTGTGGCTGTATTATCCTACACAATTTTAATTGTCGTGTGCCAAGAGTGTTTAAAATAATATTTATAATCGCTTTAATATATTTTCGACTGGCTTACTTCCGCGGTTTCGCTCGCTTTACATTCTAATCTATAGAACAACTGGTATTATAAATTCAAAATGTATTCTGCGCTTACATAAACATATCCAAACATACACATTTACAATGTTAAGTAGAAAAAACATAAAATTAAAGTATTAATACTCTAAACAATCAAGAATTCATTATTAATCAAATTATTAATCAAATAATGAATTCCAGATTGTTTAGAGTATTATGATATTTTTAAAAGGGTTTTCATTATTATTCAAATAATGAAAACCATTTTAAAAAATATATTTATTTACATATCAAGAATAACTTCTTATAAGAATAAAATAAAGGATATATCTTTGCATGCTTGTTTGGATTAATAGGTAAGGCAAATACTTTAAGTATTGTGGTTCAATATGCCTATATATTATAACATTATCTCTGTAGTCTTAGGACGGACTATTTTAGCTTCTCACAAAATATTTATCAAATAAAAAACCACTTCAGAACAAGGGCACACGTGTCAATAAGTGTTCAATCCCATTACATAGTTACTTATTCAGTATAAAGTAGCTCCTTAGTAATGGTATTAGCTAAAAGGTTGCCAACCTTCCATTGTTCCTGACTTTTGACCTTTGCGGTGAATGCGATATTTAAAGCCTATGTCTCAAATAGGTATTATCTGGAATGCCACTATTTTGTACTCCTTAATTCTTACTCTGAATAATAGCAAGCATTTAAATAATCACGCAAATCCATCAAATAATATAAGTTGTATATACCAACTATGTTTATATTTTTATTATTAATGTACTTAACAATATTATAAAAGGTGTGGCGTAAAGAGTGGATAAGTAAAAGTCGCTCGGTTATAGAGATATTCAATATTTTTTAAAATTAAAAAATACACCTTTGTCACACTTTGTGTGACAAAGGTGTATTCACGTGTATTCACAGGTGTACTCACGTGTGGCATGGCTGCACAGGGTGAAATTTTTCAATTATCCATTCTTGGCGCTACACCCTGTATACTCAATATTATAACTTTTTAACTTCGCATTAAAATCATGGGATAATTCTCGTTACACTTATCACGAAACACAGGTTAATATAAAATACTTTTAATTAATAAGATAAACTTAATTTCAATTTCAGTTGCCAACTTTCCTATTGCTTAAATATATAGTGAAAATTTCATAATAAGCCCATTCAAAATCCGTCAAGTCTCTCATAATAATACCACATTACGGTACTGAATATTTAATATGAAATTAAATTATCAATCTAGCTTTCCGTCGTGATTGCGGGGCGAAAAACGTCTTACAATTTGGATCCTTTGTACAGAGCTAATTTTAATGCATGGCTAAAACCGGATTAACAAAACCCTCAATCAAAATGCATCAACACGAAACAAGGGGTGTTTTTGCTAAATATCTCTGTCAATTAGTATAACGTCATAATCCTCCTGGCCCGGTTTGTGTCGTGTGTGCAAATACGGTCGTGGCCATTTCATTAATGTATTCATAGTTGTTTTTGTTTGTAAAGGTGTTATATAGACAATAGAATTTTGATTAGGCTATGGGTGAATGTGTAACAAGGGTTGTTTAATAACGGTATCAATAGATTTAAATTTTATTACGTTGTAAAATTTAATGTTTTTTTACCTTACTTTAGCGTAACGTTTAAAATATATATTTCTTAATCGTTTTTATGGTACGCATATGATGTTGATTACTTTTGTAATTAATTTCGGAAAGTTTGTGCATTAATCTTTTTAGTGAAAATTATGTCCAAATTTCATATCCACTGTATTAAATTAATGTTGTTATTAAAATTAGACATAAGAAAATTTGGAAATACATTTAGAAGTTATTTACAGTTTTATTCAGTCCTCTCACATCCAATACCAATAACACAGATTTCAATACTTACGCATCCCACCAGTAAAAAATAATTTATAAACCGATCCTTTTCGTCAATATTAAATTCATTGGCTTCATTACACCGCTAAGATTTCCCTCGGGAACCTGCGTTTTATTACCGACCATCGATTCGTCATTCGCAATGAATTATTGATAAGAAATTCCGCTAAGGTCTTATCACATGAGGAATGTGGGTTGCTCGTAAAGATTCTATTGAAGAGTTAATGATTTATCCTTGAATATTCAATAGATTTCTGTTCGAATAAGGATGGCGTATATAAACGTCATGTAGGTATAGTACTTTCTTATGTTTATTTTACGTATACTTATAGTAATAAACATTTAGTATACTTATACTCGCGCTAAAATAAACGCTAAATTAAGAAAAGCTCCATAATAAATAAAATAAAAAGGACGCGAGGATCAGATTTAAAATATTTACCTTATATTATTATATTTATGTCAGGCTTTTGTATGTTTCTCTTTACATTACATGACATACCTATTTTACTATAAAGCATTTAAAATAAGTATTTTACATAAAAAAAGTAATTAATAAATATTAACTATTCAATTCTTATTAAAGATTAGTGAGATTAGTGATAAGTAGAGATGAAACCTAAATACTATTAATTAAAAGTAAACAATATTTCTTTCATGATACACGTATCCACCATATAACCACACGAAAAACGATAGCAGGGAAGAAATAGGTGGGGAAAGTATTGGATGTTCGGAATTTATTTACCGATCAAACTTTTCTTGTACGAAACGGCCGATCTTGCCTCAACTGCGGAACGAAACTCTTTATTGCACGGCTCTTACGAAGCCTTGAAAATATACAATATCCTATAGATATTTTGTATGCTCTGTAATGATGAACGCATTCTATGAAATTCATTCATAAAGTCTGGCATGAGGGACTTATACATAAACTAAGACAAATGCTCCCCCGTGAATATGCCGACATTCTAGAATCATATCTGTCCAATCGTGTCTTTAGAATAAGACAAGGAGATGCATATTCTGACCTCAAGGAAATTAATGCAGGAGTACCACAGGGAAGTGTATTAGGTCCGGTCCTTTACCTACTCTACACGTGTGATATTCCTAAACCAGAAGATAACGTGATTGCTACCTTTGCGGATGACACGGCTATTATGGCCAGTGACAAAACTTTCGAGGGAGCGACTCAAAAAGTCCAATTCGCTTTGAATGGACTTAAAAAATGGCGTATCAAACTTAATGAAACCAAATCCATTCATGTAGACTTCACAAACAAGAAATTAAACCACTTTCCTGTATACATGAATGGAAAAATAGTTCCATATCAAAATTCCGCAAAATACCTGGGAATGACACTTGATGCGAGGCTGCGCTGGAAGGCTCACGTCAAGAAGAAAAGAGAGGAATTGGAAATTCGATATAAAAAAATGCATTGGCTTCTGGGAGAAATTCAGCATTGTCGGTGCAAAATAAAGTCCTCATATACAAACAGGTCATGATGCCCGTGTGGGCTTATGGTGCACAATTGTGGGGTTGCACCAAACAAAGCAATATAAAAATCATCCAAACCTTCCAAAATAAAGTACTAAGAGGAATTGAAATGCCCCTTGGTACGTTCGAAATGACGATATACAGAAGGACCTTAAAATCCCGCCCGTCATCGACATAATAAGGAAGTCAGCAGAAGCCCACGCAAAAAGGCTTCAAAATCACGTTAATGTTGAGGCCTCCCAGCTCCTCAACATAAGTGACACAGTGCGAAGACTTAAAAGAACAAAACCATTTGAGCTTGCTCAGTGATAGTGATTAGTGCTAATGATAATAGTGTAGTGCAGAGAACACAAAAAACAAGTGTCTCCTTAAAACAATAGAACTGATAAGAATGTTGTTAATGGACACGCTCTTAGATAAGTAGTTTAGCAAAATAAGTTAGATTTAAGTTACTTATTAGTCTTAAGGCTAGATCGTAACTAGGTTAAAGTACTAGAAATAGTATTTTAAGCAAAAAAAAAAAAAATTCTATGAAATGAAAATGGTCTATGGTTCTGTATTATCTGTGGAGTGCGTGGCAAATAGAGAAGTTTGAATTCGGAAGTTGCGCGATTGTGAGATTTCCTTAGCAATTTTTCATACCGATAACTCGGACGCAATATTTATTATATTTTGCATCTAACGCCATTGTTGCGCCCTCAGATAGGGCGCCTGACACTGATGGATAACACTTGGCTTTTAGTCAATAACCAGTGACTTGATAGATCACGTAGTGGTGCGTTCACAGGAACTGTGAAAATTTTAAAGATTGCATCTTGATTTTGCAGCTGCTAAAAGAAATTTGTGTAAGTGCTGTACCGTGTCATTTCATTTTTATTGAAATACTAGCTGTACCCCGCGGTTTCACCCGCGTAACTTCTGATTAAATGACAACTCTGGGATTAAAAGTAGCCTATATGTTATTCTGAACCCTTATCTATATGTGTACCAAGTTTCATCATAATCGGTTCAGTAGTTTTTGCGTGAAAGAGTAACAAACATCCATACATCCATACTTACAAACTTTCGCCTTTATAATAGTAGTAGGATTGAGCAGCAAAGAGTAAAATAAATACTGAATGAAATTATAAAAGTAATAACTGTAGTAAGTATCTTTCCCGTTTATAGTATTTTAAATATTATCATTATAATGAATATTTTATAATTCCAAGTTACAATGACGGATATACTCGATTGTAACAATCGTGAAACATGTATTTGTTAGGTACAGGTATCTAATAAGCTACCTACATTCATTACATTAAAGATTTCCTTCATTTATTAGTAATATGTTGTTCAAAGTTTTCAAGACAGTTGTGAAAGAAGTATTATAATTACTTAAATATGTAAGCGGGTGTTTGAAACGAAAGCAACGCTGCAAACTTTGTTAGGTAAGTAGAAGTTGGAGTTCGAGTGGAATCTCATTACTTTATAATATAATTTTATTTTTTTAATTTCATTCGAAATCGCACTGATACAAAAATTAAATTTATTATTCGTATTAGACCTAGTGTGAAAAATACTTAAATCCAATATTTTTGAAATGCATTTCCATTAAGTGACAACACAGCCTATCAAGTAGATCTAGTCTATGGTTAGATGAAGTTTAAGTTTATATTTTAGTATTTATCTTTAATGTGAGCGTTCCCTAAAGGTAACAAGGCTTAGCAGCAAGTAATTGTCTCCGAGTCGACGAGGCGTCGGATTGCCGGTGCCGAATTAATTTCAATCAATTTGCATGTAAATCATGGGAACATGTTTGCCTTGTTAAATGCTTTTGAATCTTGATGGGAAATTGACACTTCGATGTAGCTAGCCGGAATCATAGGATTACCTTACCTACATTGTTGATGTATAAAAAGAAACAAGAATTCCACATAACATTTTATTGTCAATCAAAAATTATTAATTAAATCTCCCTTTCATGAATTCGGAAAAATGTACATTTTTAAGCCTAATTATGAAAAGTAAATAGCTCGTTTGTTGGAATTACATAATTAATGGTCCTTAATGGTCGCTTTGGCATGTGTAGCACATTGCAAAAGCCAAAAATTTATACATAAACCTTCGTTAAGCGTACAAGTAGATAGATTTCTGATTAATCCCCAATGGATTCTAAACCAAAGGTTAACAAAAAGATCCGAGTAAATAAACATAAATATTGCAAACATTTAAATTGTTTAATGCTATTTTCTATATTAAATAAAACACGTTTTAAATACGGTTTATTAATAATGTATAATAAACCGTGTCTAAAATCCTTTAAAAAGTGTTTCATTCAATATAGACTACGTGAGTTCAAAGGTACTTTTTTATTAAAATTATTTTTTTGGTAGATTGAGCGTTAACTGTTGCCTGTAAGATACTTTATGAATGAGAGCATTAATAAATACAGATTAAACATCGCTATAATTAAAGAAAGTGTTTCTCTGACTGATTTTTTTCTAGACTCAAGTGAATATTACCATCTATTGAACAAGCTGTCTCCAAAAACAAATAGTTTCATCCTCTAATTAGAGTTGCTCAAAAATAATATACATGTGATACAAAATTGGGCCTAATAACGGCTTAACGAGGTTCAATAAGGGCTTCATAAAGGAGCTGTAATCCGTATCATCTGCTACTGGGTAATTATTTAAGGGAGATAGTAAGCCTGCGCGTGCCTTACCCTAATTGTTGCGTTCGATAACCAATAGCTTATGTGGGGTTGCTATTATATATTTCGGTGTATGGATTTGTCATGGTTTTTAGTTTTATTTTGCGTTACAGATAGAGTAAAATTTGTGATTTATATTAATGGGAATGGTGAGAAGTCCGATCAAATAACTTGAAAATATTAGTTAGGTTTTTCATTGTCTTGAGGTTGCAGGACACAATTTAACCTTTGGAGTGAAAACCGAGTATACATACTTATGACAAGCTGAGGCCGAGGAGGTAACACATGTTAACAAAAGATCAAGTTAGGTTTTTGTGGCGCAAATAAGGAAGTCATGTTCCTGTTCCATAAAATTTCCAAATTTTACACACACTTGTAATGATAATATATAATATTTTATTCGTTTAACCAAATATTTTTGCCGTTAAATAAATTTCTGCACGCATTTCACTTTAACTATCAAGATTGTTTAGTCTAATTTTATAAAAGTGCGCCATTTATCTTGCTCCGTATTCCCCCATAGTTAAACACAATACATAAATTATCTTCAGCGGGGTGTGTCATTGTGTCCGTACCTCAAATGTATTAAACCGCAGTGATTGACTCGGCGTGAAGCGTGACGTGTCACTAGTGTTGTGTGTATCGATAATAGTTGTATATGGTTAAAACTATTGTTACAGAATTATATCGTTCCTTAAGCTTAACTTTATTACGGTTTTACTTTAAATAGGTGGGGAAAGTATTGAATGTTCGGAATTTATTTATCAATCAAACATTTTACACAATACATAAATTATCTTCAGCGGGGTGTGTCATTGTGTCCGTACCTCAAATGTATTAAACCGCAGCGATTGACTCGGCGTGAAGCGTGACGTGTCACTAGTGTTGTGTATCGATAATAGTTGTATATGGTTAAAGCCATTGTTATAGAATTGTAGCTTCTATACCTACCTTAAGCTGTAGTGTCTTAAACTTATCTTTATTACGGTTTTTTATTCATCAGGATAAGCAAAGACTAGAGATAATATTGTTGGAATGTTTAGAAACTTATACATCTCTTAATTGAATGAACTCCAGTCGCCAGTCGTGTCCATTACAAATATGTATATTGCTCTACCAACTTGAAAATAAAAGCCGAAATTAAATCATGAAGTTGCATTAGATGAAAAGCCAAACGAACTTTATCATACTATTTTTTAATTCGAATGTATATTTTTTCTATGGTAAGTATTGTTATATGTATATTTATATAATATTTATTATTTATTATTTATCATCTACTTTTTCCTTGTTCCCCACCTTCTTTTAAATGTTATAATATTATCCTTTACCCGGAGGTTGCCAGTTAAAGATGGCTTATAGCCATAAGGCCGCCAGTTGTATAATATACTCATACATAACTTTGTTTATGTGTTTATGTAACCCATATACAATAAAGTATAATAAATAAAAAAAATATATCGTATTCACATCACTACCGAAATAAATCGGTAAGTGTTGTTGGCCAACATTTAGTATATTGTTACAAATACGGGTGCTCACGCGCAGCCCTCTGAAGATTACAATGTAATAGGAGCTGCGATTAAAAAGCGTGTCTATTATACCATGCCTTTTGTCCATATAACGAGGATGAATTAATCCTTACTATCATACCCACCCCTGTTTTTAAAGACATGTTTATCGATAAAAAGTGTAACAAACAACAAAGAACTAGTGAAGGGACAAAAAAAAAAGATAATAAGTATCTCAAATTGTTACATTACAAAATATGCATACACTACTACTCTGCTACTGTTCATAATATTAATTATTTTTGTGAATATAAATTTGAATAACACAATAATAACATGAGAAATATGAAGGCAAAAAGGAATTTTAATTACAATACAAGACATAGTATGTTTAGCTTTCCTTTGTTCTCTATGAAACGTAGAATTTATTCTCATAAAGTTTTTCACTGAAAACCACAAGCCCATTAGAGTAAAATAAAACAAAAAACCCTTTTAATACATTTATTTTATAAAAATGCGTAGTTGTTTTCACGTCTCATATAAAGCTTACATTCACGAGACTTGCAAGTACATTTACGAAGCCCTGACATTGAAATATAAATATATAAGCTTCCATTTATATCTAATTTACCATAAATAAGAATACATTGCAACAGTGCCTGCTTTATAAGAACAATTTTACGAAATATCAAATACTACATAGGTAATCAGTATATTATGTTTGTGTAAAAATTGTGTTTGGTACAAAAAGGCGTCTTTTATAATCTAGGTACGTAATAACGGTTTCTTATCGTACGAAATATATCAATTAATGTGATTTTTCTTACTATTAATTGTAGAAATCTTATTATAGAGAGCCTGTCTATAAGCCTAAATGTATAGTTACAGGTGCTCAATGTATAGCAATATAGAGAAATTAAGAGATAAAAATTAAGATGCTGACCTTGCATATAATATTTAAAAATCATGTGCCATTATTGACCGACCCTTTAACAAGAAAAGAAATACTAAGTTTTTTTAAATTTCTCTTTGTCTAAATGAGCACTTATTTAGATTTGTTGTTGGAAATTAATAATTATTTTGTTCATCTAACACCCGAAATTAAATTAATTTAAAGCTAGAACATAAATTAAGTATATGTCTGTAAGTAGATTTTAAATCTAATGAGAATGAACAAGCCTCCTAAGTACTTAATACTAAGAGAATAGAAGCTCCGACAAGCTTGAAATTGTAACAAATAAAAATTATATGAAAATAATCGTACACATGTATGTACATAATTATAACTATATTTACACCTTAAACAATAACATTAAATGCGGGTTCTATCCTACAATATCCTATACGAATATACGTCTTATTTGATATTTTAAGTAAAAGCGAAAATATTTGACTGTTTGTTGAAGGCAAGTTTTTATAGCACGATAAAGAAAATTTA
Source organism: Phoebis sennae (assembly GCA_001586405.1). Classification (NCBI taxonomy): domain Eukaryota; kingdom Metazoa; phylum Arthropoda; class Insecta; order Lepidoptera; family Pieridae; genus Phoebis; species Phoebis sennae. The sequence goes on along the minus strand of LQNK01000583.1, from coordinate 294,168 downwards.
AATAAGTTCATGTTGTTTTATTTGCACAATAACTTTGGACTATTTAATTTCCATCAATAAAATGAATTGAATTTGGCGATATAAATAGGTATTAAAATATTAGAGACATTCTTAAATTAAATAAGATATATTACAAACCTTAAATAATAATAAATTTGTTGTATAAAACACATAAAGTAATAGAAATCATTAATAACATTAGTTGTTACTTATCTACCCTATCTCTAATTTATTTACATTTAAGACTATTACAGCAGATACCCTCATGAAAAAAGTGTAACCTAAAAGGCACATTTTGTACCTCTTACTGCGAGTGACGCTTTGCAAAACTATAAAAATAACCTTTTAAATATTCCATAGGTTATGTTTATTTTGATAAATAATACTCAATGTAGGAATACAAGAAAATGTGCAATACGAATTTCACCTTTAATAAAAGTACAACATCTATTAATAACGTACTTATAATTATTTAATTCGTCTTTTGGCAGTTTAAAATACTGGTCGCGCATCACAAATACACAAGCTTCCATTAACAAATATATTATTCTTAGCCACGCTTTACATTCGAATTAATCGTCGCCGCAATTCTTAAATAATAGTATTCTGTATTCAAAGTTTATTCACGTTAACGAATCCTGTGATGCGAAATAAATCCGAAAGCGAGCCGAAATGCTTCAAGCGTCACGCGTAACCAAATTTGTGAACGGCGAATGTACAACGGGCTTTACATCAAAATCCACGTCCAAACCAATATCGACGAATTCAAGCCTTTAACATTTCGTTATTTTTTAAACCGCGGAGTTTTTGCCAATGATCGGCCCACCACTGGTAGCGTAAACACGGCGACCGTCGAACTCAACTGATGAATTCCTCTTGATGGCATCGTCAACATCTTTCAACGGTTCCTTTTCATCCCTGATAATATACAATCATATATTACTCATTGACCTTCCAATTAATCAAGCGTATTTACAAATGCTCACAGTCACCGACTCGTCTAAGTACACTATTTAATAAGCGAATATTTACACTAATATCTACAAAATCAAAACACTTTAAATTTATGCCAATGCATCTTGATAAAAATGCTTTAAACGGATTCACACAAAGCAGTATGACGATTAATATATGTAAGTTTACAATGAATTTAAAGCTTTTAAATAAATCCGTTAAAAGCATTTCGTATGCTTTAGTTGCATCACTCACACAATAAAATAATTTCGCAAATCATTGCATAAATATACAATAGCTGAAAATCATAAAATATTAACAAAGCATAAGTAAATTATGCATAATATAGCAGGGCGAGTGTAAATGTAATATGGCAGATATCTTACACTGGCGTAGTTGGGACATAACTACAAGTGACCGGGGTTAGCAGCGTGGAGGAAATACAAATTCAGTTAGTCTTAGTGTCACACTGTGATATTCCATACTTAAAAATTACTTGGATAAAATTGTACATAAAAACAAATGAATTCTGGCTAAAAATGTTTTGGATAAAAAAAACATGACTGTCGTAAGAGATGTTCCAAGCATTTCTTGTTTTAGTGCATTATTATCGAATTGCTACCCGATCAATATCTTGCTTCTACTATTTACAAAATTTTTAAACTATGCAACTCGTTATTTTATTATATTTTTTTCAAGACTAGTTGCTACTCGAAAAGGCAAATGCTAAGCTGACGCGTTGACTATATACAAAGTGACAGGCCCTCGAAATTCAAGTCGGTGGTGATTCTGTGACAACTCCTAAATTTGGTTCAATCCGCTTCAATTATCTATACGGAATAATTGAACATGATTTGAAAAGCTAAGCAATTTACTCAAAAGATAATTTCTGTTGACGTTTAATCAATGAAAATGTTTTAATTATAGACGTTTGAAATAAACTTGCTTCACAGGGGTAGTGTGGATGTGAACATTTAATATTATTATTCGTGTCTGTCTCAAACTTATTTTTATTTTCAATTAAAAGGCAAAGATAATAATTTTAGACTTCCCCTAGTATTAACCCTCTTAGCATCAAATTAACTTTCACCAAACTGAAGGAATCTTCCGAAAATATGTTAATCAATATGTCAAAAGATCGTTTAGCATTATAGCGAAATGCAACCAAACCAAGCTGAACACGGAATCATCACGTAATCTATACATTATATACAGTCAAGGGCCTAACACAGCAACCGCACAAACAAGCATGCAACGTTTTGTAAGGCGCCTTACGTCGGGGTCGGCACCAGCTTCACGGGCGGCGGCAGCGGCGCGGGCGACGGCGGCCGCGGCTTCGTGCTGCAATAAGGGAGCGGGAAGCGCCAACCGTACAGACTAGCGGGCAGAAACATCTCTCATCGACTAACGTTTATGGACGGGAAAACATAATCGGAGAGGAACATGTCGATGATTAATTTAATGAAAACGAATGTATAGAAATATAGTTACCTTCCCAATTTGGCTTCGTCGTCCTTGTGCGTCTTGACGCGCTTGCCACAAATAGTCGCAATGACTCCTTGCCGTCTAAAGCAGAATAGGAGCAGGTCCACGATTAACAGGCAGAGTAGAACGCCAGCTAAAGCTATTCCAATAATTGATCCACTGGATAGTAGTTGAGGTGGCGCAAATCCAGACCTTTCCACACCTGAGGAAATAGAACAATGTTAGAAACGAAGACAAAAATAAACAGCTGTTCAGAGACAGTAAAGTCTACTACAAATCGAGTTTACTTTAAAAACCAATAAGAAATTTTAATAATCGAGACTTTACTGCTCTTCAAATGGTTAGTTTTATGCATCATATCAAAGCGGCTGATGATGTTAAGTGATATGAAAATGATTGTAACAAATGCAGAAGAAAGGCAAGAAGTTCAATAAACGAAAACATTTATTACAATCTAGCAGATTGAACAGAGAGTGCTTTCAGAAAGACAACGTGCACCCAATCACCGAATTATTTTAAATAGTTCAAATACTCCAATTTTCACAATTTTGATAGAGAAAGCTCTCCGTTAGAATGAAATGGGGTTTGAAGTAACATGACAATGGCATGTGACAGCGGAAGATTATGATGCATAAAATAATCCTAAAATTAACAGTGAAAAAGAAAAGTTGTCAAGATGCAAACATTCCAAAAATTTAATTAACGCAAAATAAATGTTCAAACCCCATGACAAAATCTGTCGATTCTATAATAAGCGAATAGTCATCTATTTGAATAAAATAAACATAAATATTGTTTTAATTTTACCAACACCACATTGAACAAACGTCTCTTAAATATTTCTACGTAAATACTTAATGGTACTAGAATTAACATTTGTTGTTTGAAAATATCTGAAAATTATTTGCAGACACATCAAACAACCAATATTAAAAATACGTATTGGTTATACAATATCTAAAGGCCGAAAGAACCTAATTAATAAAATGACACCTGTATCTATTATACTGAAATCCTGACACCACTCATGCTAACGAATAAATAAATAATGGTCAGTACTAATTGTAAAATAAACTCTGAATTAACACAATCTAGATGGCTAATATCTAAACATTATAATCTAACCAAGTAACTAGACTATTGAAAAGATATTGAAAATGTAAAATATACCTTAAATGCTGGTTAGGAAGGTACATATTCAAACCATGCTAGTGACGGTTGTATTTATAGACTTTAGGAAAGTGAATTAGCATGTAGAGGGTCATGCAATATATATGTATGTAATTAGTACATTCCAAAAGAAATTTGATAGCGGATATTAACTATTACATAAGGATATAAAATATTATATTTACCCATATTATATCAGTCAGGGCCACAAACACTCTTTTCAAACGGTCAACATTCAAAGGGGTTATTTTTATCTGGAGCATCTTGACAGCTTTTGGCTGTTTTGTATTTTGATAATGTTTATCATGTTTTTAACAAGGGATTTAAATAAAAATTAATGAAGTGACATGTAATATTTTTAGAGCCTCATTAATACGGTTAATAACGTCTCATTATAATAATAACTCACGTCTTCATTAGTTTTTATTTCAATTTAAATGAAATCATTAATAATATATTGATTTTGGAAACATTTATTCTCTTCACATTGGTCAATTCCTGTCTTTATTTCATCATAATTCAATCGTGTTGTTCAAAGCATTTCCACCTATCTAATACATATCTTTGCGTCAAAAGATTACACCGTTACATCACTTTTTCACATACATAATTTCAGATGGACGATTTTAAATTTAATTCTATATTATTTTATCTAAGTCTTAATAAAAGGAATACAATAATCATCAAAAATTCGTACACAACGACTTAACCTACCAATTCAGTTAGGTTCTAAGTAGGTTTTATTGTTTATTTCAACGAAAATACTGATACGTATCGGCAGTGTTTAATTTATTCCCTAATTTACTAACTACTTACTTCCTATCCAAATTTAGAATTCATCATGATAAATGAATAAACGCGACACCAACAAAATTATATTCTCGAAGTAGAAATCCACAGCATACAAATTTAGTAAACCTTTAACGTATCATTTAATGACATTTCGTTCAAAACATTTAAACATATAGCTATTATACAGTTAGTAAATTGATTTATCACAATAATCTAAACAACAGTCGTCTTTGGACTTATTTTAATTTTATACTTTTTCTAATTTTTAAATCCCGAGACTGAGATTCATAACTAATATTGCAAAAAGAGTGTCCATTACTTTGTGTGCCCCTTGGAAATTGCCTGGACTTCCATTGGGGTTACCTAAAAAATATTAATTATTATAAATACATTTCGTACAGCGCGAAGCTAATGATTCATAGAATATCTACAGAGAAAATGAAAATAATTAATAGTAAAATATATAAATGAAACTTACCATTATAAAAATCTACACGAAAAATAAAATAATCGTCTCATTGAAAGTAAACTTGACGCCGATGAGATGAAAGAGTTAAATGAGTCGCGTTAGACAAAATCCATGCACAAAATAACATACATTTTAAACCAACTTAAGCCTTATTTAGCGAAAACAGTAACAGAAATCGTTTTAATTTACAATAAAATAAAACAACACATCGTTAAATAAAATCTACCGGTACAGTTTTAGTTTACACAATTCGAGATTAAACTAGGGCAAGATAGATCTGTCAAACATTCACTGATACATAGAGATTCGGAGGTACAAAACGAAACATAGGAAAAACAACATAACTAAAACTTAATACAACATTGTACTTAAAGAAACATAGCCAGTGTAACTATCTACGAGATGCAAGCTTCAAAATGATTTCAAAACGGTAAAGGTGAGAAGTAGAACTAAAACGCGGGGGGTGACGTCGGCCGCCGAGGAGGTGTTCGGTTCGGGTGCGGTATACACATCGTAGAAGCCGGCTCGGTGCGGTATTTCGTTATCTTGGTACTCACCGAGGGCGGTCTGCAGGTACAGCTGCGCCGGCAGCGAGTAGCCGAGGACATTGTGCGCGCGCACGTGCATGCGATAGCGCGTGTCTGGGCGCAAGCCGCGCACTTCGTAGTTTATAGCCTCGTACGACTTTAGCTCTTCTGTCACACAATCTGATTCACCCGATACTCGCCATTCGCCACTGACTTTTAGAACCTAAAAATGATCGTGCAATTAATCATCTAAAGCCCTGAGTAGTCAGTTTTATCTTTTACCGCTAAGTTTGGGCTTGTTTATTGAATTCTCTTAAGAAACTAGACTAGATAGTTTCAAAATGGCAAACAATTTCGAAATATAACAATTATCTAACACTAAACCGAAACTATAACTTTGAAAGATGTTAAAATAGTATCAAAAGTCAAATACTACAAACAAACCATTACATTAAACATTATATTTTGAAGCATAATTAATCGAAATTATAGTTGAATACAGAAAAAAATTACACTGATCAATAATTCCTAAGTCAACTTACCGGGCAATAGCTAATCTCATACATATCGATGGGTTCGCCATTATGTGCCGGGACTTTCCATTGCAACTCATATTTATCTGCATACTTTCCGTGGATGAGTGACTCAGAGCTGATGGACTCCCTCCATTTAGGCTGTTCTGGGGGTGACCTAGAGTCAAAACGTTCATTACAAATTTATCAAAAATGTAATAAAATGTAATTAAAATTATGAGTACTAAGTTATTACATCATTTTATTAACATAGTTATTTAACTTGAATTCAAACAAAGAGTGAGAAACAGCTTAACTGAATTTTTCAAACTGAAAATTTCCATCACCAAAGTGATGATGAAAAAATTAAAATATTATACATTTTATTCATAAATATTTGTCTTATTTGCAGAAAATATATCTGACTTACCGACGAGGCATAATAACCGTGATTGGAGATCCCCAACTACCCACACCGACTTGATTCACCGCTGCAAATCTGAAGTCATACGTGAACATTGGCCTCAGATTCTCAATAATATACGGCGAGTTGGCGGACCAGGTCCTATTCATGGCCAAGTTCCAGTCGAAGTTGCCATTCTCCTTGTATTGAGTGGTGTAAGCCAAGATCGGTGGACCCATCTCTTCCGCAGGACCAACTATGCTGAAGGATACTGATGTCGCTGTTATCGTTTCTTGTTTCGCCTAGAAAATATTCAATTAATCAGAAAGACGTATAAAAAATTCTTAAAATTTGAAATACTCCTCCTCCTATTCAAAATACGTTTAAATATAGAAATAGGTATTTCTGGGAAGTTTAGATCAACTTTAAATCCATAGTCTAATGTTTGTGTGTTCTATCGATGGATGACAAAATCATTTTAGGAAAATGCAGAAATATGTTATCACGATTTGTTTCGGTCAAAATATGCAAATTCAATAGAATGAAATGAAAATTCTTTGCACACAAAATAGGGACAAACAAGAACTTATACCGACCATCCCTTTTGATGCGTAGCAAATTCAGTTTGCGATTTCCATTTTCATGCATACGTTTTCATATTTTGTTCAATGTGTTGACAAAAAATCTATTTATGTTTATCTAGCTTTAATAGTTATGTTTGATTTGCTATTTGATAGTAGATTTAATTTTCAATTGATTGCTATTTACTTTTACAATTCTATTAATAAATGTGAACCAAATTTGCTCAAATTAGTAAGTTTTGTTTTATATTCCCATTGCAATGTTTTCTGCATGTTTGACCACAAAACTTAGTTACCTATATGTGATAGCTACCAAAAGCTAATCATGACATACTTGTCCAACAGGTCAGGTGGGAAGTATCTCGTAATTAGATAGTATGTTCGACGTTTCCCAAAGAGTTGATGGCAAACTTTACAGGACTAAACATTAAACTTAATACTTGAAAAAATACAAAGTAACCAGTAGCTGTGAAGTTAAAAATTCATGTTCGTCATAGTTATACAACAGGCCCAGTAGAATTGCATCACGTAAATAAATAATATGCACAGCCTTTACCAAATTTTTGCACTTATAGCATTAAAGCGCGTTTACAACATATAATTTACACCTGATGTGCCGAAATTTTGTTGCTTTAGTACCCTAAAAAAATTGAATAATAGATGTTTCTAAAGGTTATCACATACTTGTACAACAGGCCCAGGTGGGAAGGCTTCGCGGAGCTGGATGATATGTTCGGCCTCTCCCAGGGAATTGGTGGCAATGCACTTGTACACGCCGTACAGTGATCGGTCGGTGGGTGTGACGGTGACGTAGCTGATTGGACCTGATCCGTAGATCCTGACTTGCGGTGATTCCACTAGATCGATGTCGCGGAACCTGGCGAGAGGAAATGTAAAATTAATTTGTCTGTTTTGACGGTGGTTTCTTAATTGAGAAACTTGAACTCTTTCAAAGTGACCTCATTCAGTCTTTAAAAATTTAATATATACTACTATTACAACGAGGAAAGATTTCTTTGTTTCTAATAGGCGCCGAAACTGCAGGACCGAATAGGATAAAATTTTGTTCAGAAATTCTTTGAACCCCCAGAAACATTGACATAGGATATTTTTAACCCGAAAATCTTACGGGAACGGAATATATACGAGCTTGAAACCGCACAGCTCAGTAAATAAATATAAGCATGAAAAAAGTCACACTTGTTTTGAGAGTAAAAAAGGAATAAATATTATTATGAGCGTTTACAATTAGAATTGATATGAGTATAGGGTTACCTCGTCAATGCTATAATTAAGAAGACTAATAATAAGCTCATATTGCTAATGGAGCAACCTGATCATCTCAAATTGATAGTACATAATACTATAGTATATGTAACCATATTATAACATCATTATGTTAGGACATTAACCATTGTTAATGCCCTTTAATCCAATAGAGAAGTAACAAATATATTATAAGATATAATTATTTACTCGTTCAAGCATGTTTGCCAAAATACGATATATGTCAGAGACGGTCAATAGTAGGGATGCTAAACGATCATTATTAGTACGGACGCTCAACGAAACGCGACACGAAATCATGGTAGGTGGCAGCACCGGCGCGCTAACGCCAGTGCACTGCAACTTCGTGCTACGGCAGAGTCTAGCTCGGATGTTAAGGTTGTTGGGAACGGTCACTTATTATTGAGTTCTGGTCGTGGTAACATCTCGGCGCCAGAAACTGTGCCTCGTTTCGATATTACGCCCACACCATGTCCGTAGTGATACCCTGCTGAACCAAGACCAAGACGTACCTCCATTTAATAGTAGCGTTAGGAATACTCTCGGCGATGCAGCTGATGTTAACGGGTTGGGAGTTCCAGCTCCATATGGGCACGTTGGTCATATGTTCGAACGTCGGTCTGAATTGTACAGTCAAGTGACCGTTCTTTCTCGCCTCTCCGCCTTTGTGAAAATTACATATGAATAATTAAATCCAATAGTCACTAGCTTGGGAAAATATGTGGATACAATATTAAAACTCTAAAATAGTTATTAAAACTCGATTGGCGTAATTGTTGAGATTGAAGATCAAAAACACACCAAAGAGTTTACGAACTAGAAGCCTAAAATGTAATTATCTAGCCACCGAATGTTAGTTTATTTAAATTATGTATATATTTACGAAAAAAGTAGGTTTAAGTATGTTAATTAATTATTTAGTTTCCATAGTACAAGCTTTGTAGATAGGTTTTTGTGAATTAAACCTTAACAGTATTATAAAATAGTACCTTCATTCTCAGCAACGCACTCGTATAGACCATCGTCAGTTCTATTCAATGTAGCAATAGTGATAATTGCGCTTGACTGCATTTGATCACCGGTCTGGCGGTTGCTTGACTCGATAATAATCCTGAAACAGGTCTCACTCTTAATAATATATAATTAAATAACGACAGAGTTCCCATTAATTTTCACTCTCAACCATTTTCCGAGGGAAACACACGAACCTAGTCAATAATTTCTTATGATTGAACATTAAATTGTGCGAAAACTTTTGCTGTATTATATTTAGCTTTTAATGAGAGGATTACCTCAAAAACAGTATAAAAATACAGCGTTCTCAGAGGGGAATTAGTGAGATAATTACGATAATTAATATATTTCGGATACAAAAAAGTTATCATAATACTTTAATTCTAGTTGATAAATATAATATTTTCGGAGTTGACTGCGTACAAACGCCCGACAAACGACAAACAGACAAAAATTCTAAAAATCATTGTTTTGAGTTTAGAATCATAAACGAAACACGAAACACTAATTTTTTCTTGAAAATATTAAATGTACAGCCACGGCTTGTCTACGATTTTATTATATGTATAGATTAATCAAATGAAATTCAGAGAAGGGAAGTAAAGCAACATAGAATCAAGAAAGAAAATAGATAAATAATCACCTTCCATCATCATTAGGCCCATTCAAGAACCGCTCCGAGCTACTCAACTTCCTAAAGCTAATCCTTGGAGCGGGTCTGCCCGTGGCTTTACACTCCAACCTCCCTTCAGTCTTCTCAGCCGCCGTGGTATTGTAAAGCTCGAAAATCCTAGGCGGGACCAACACCTCAACCTCGATCTCAGTCTCATTATGACCGGCCTGGTTGACGGCACTGCAAATATACTTCCCGTAGTCACCCGCCTCCACTCGATCAAACGTAAGTAGACCATTAATTTCGTTGACGCTGAAACGTGAGGCTGTTCCCAAATTCTGAAAATGAGGTCTCGTGTTCATATTTGTGCGGGGATTTTATGCATTATGTTCATAATAGAACGATGTTTTCCAAACTGAAGTTGTAAAACAGTGATTATGTGTGATTTATGATATTCGTAAAACCTTGTTGAAGCCGCCAATGTGTATTTTAACCTTTGTGAATTTATAAGGAAAAATCGCATTTAGTCTTAACAAGACTTGCTTAGCTATGTAGAACTTGGATTGAAGTAGTAGTGAAGAAATATTTGAGTAGGGGTATACCTCGCGAGTAGACGCCTTAATCCAAGAGTATGTTGGTGGTGGTTTACCCCTTGCTTTACAAGTAATAGCCGCTGACGTTCCTTCTTTGATGACAACCTTTGTTTCCCTTTCTTCCATCTCGGGTGCTGTGTATACCTGCAAAAAGATATTAATTACCGAATGATACATGATTGATTACTGAATTATTTAATTTAAAGTATGCTTTTAAGGATTTTTGATGTCTTTTCCATATAAATGTGGCTTACACAAATTAATTTTAGGTTTAAGAATATTTAACTAAGCATTAATTTAGCAGCGTAATCTAATTGTATATAACAATCACCATTTCAAATGTCTTCTTATGGGTTTGTTCTAATATTGAGAATAAATTAGATTAATAACAAAATATTTTTATAATATTTCTCAAAATATAAGACATTTTCAGTTAATAATTGCTTACCTCTAGTTTAATATTCCTCTCAGCCAATTCTCCTGTCTGTATGACCACAGCCCTGCAGGTATATGTTCCATCATCGCTCTCCTCAACGTTTTTGATCATCAAGCCGTTAGCGTGAATGACATATCTATCGCCAGTTAAAATCTAAAAAGTAACATTGATATCAATTTTACGTTTTATATCAATATAAAGATTATGTATGTATATCATTAATAAATTGTGTTTATTTACGGACAGTACAACATCCTACTAGGCATCCTACTATAAAGTGTATCTTTAATAAACGTGGCGATAACATAACCACCAAAACTTGATTCCGATTTGATTATAACCGCTCGTCAATGATTCGTATCTGTTATACTATGACGTTCCCTCTTTTATATGAACCGGGCCTAAATGAATAATAAACATATAGCTGTTACAAGAATACAATAAATTTCTCCTATAAATAAAAAATTAGTGTCTAATAATAGTTAGCAAATACTTAAGAAGGTGTAATCCGGTAGAAAACATGATTAATTATTACGATACAGCATTGTAGGTCGTTGAAGGAGAAATATTAGGATATCCTGTTATGACAAATTAGATTAGCAGGTCTTCCTAGTTCGATCTACGTAAACCGTTTAAGAGATTAAGTTTCTCTGAGCGTGAGGTTCTTAATAATCATTATATTGATCTATCACACTATCTATTCATTTATAAAAAAAGAAGCCGCCAAAATTTAACTAAATCGTAAATAACTTGATTCATTTACTATCTAATAAATATATTTGATCAGATAATAACTTAATTTGAGTGCAAATAAATTAACATTACTGTATACTATATGGCGAGAGTATGAATGAAATAGTTTATTACACATAAGACTATACAAAAAGCTACATAAACACGTCACAGTTACAATAGACAACACAAACGACGACTGTATTATACAACAGCAATTTCTTCCAAAGACATATTATTATGGTATAAGAAGGCTAATGGATTGTACAAAAATTGTACAAATTATGGCTAAGGTATTATAGAAGAATCATTGTTTCAATACATACCGGAGTGCCTTCCTTGAACCAGTCAACTGACGGCGCCGGCTCGGCGGTGACTTCGCACATTACTTTGAAGTCTTTTCCTTTCGTTGCGTACTGGTTCTCATTAGCGTTCGTCCAAGTAATGGCCACTACAATCAGAGAATGTGTGTTTAAAATTGCTTTTATTTTATAAGCATTGTTTGATTAAATCTAGATATGATGATGTATCCAAGTTTGGTTCATCATTTTCATTTAAGGCTCACAATAAATAATAGCATTAAGAATTGAAAATTGAAGATTTTTCTTCTAAAATTTTTCGTGATCATATCCTTTGGTTTATCGTATTTAATATTACCTTGC
>LQNK01000583.1:259006-281520 GCA_001586405.1 Phoebis sennae | reverse complement strand
CATCATAGCAAAAAGAATTGTCTTACAATTTAAGATTTTTTTTCAAATATTCTTCATTTTGTCGTCATCATATCCTTTGGTTCATCGTTTTTAAAATTATCTTGCAATTTAAGGTGTTTTTAATAGAGTTTCAAATTCATTGAAACAATAAAATGTGTTACATTATAGATAGGAACCTTGTGCTTGACAAGGTGCCTATATTTGTTATATTTACATTATTTTTAGTCTCAGCAGTACTAAAAATGCGATCATAAAGTTAACACCATTTGCCTTCACGATAAACCAAGCCCCATCATTGCAGCATAAAATTTCCATTAACCAAACTGAATAGTGCAATTTGTGCAAAACATACCGAAAGTGTCGAGAACGACGCTCGCACTGAGAGGCACGTTGGTAAAGGTCGCTTCGCAAGTGTAATTGCCTGCCATCGCCGGCGTGATTGACGATATGTATAGCAGCTGAAGTTGCTTCGCGGGCATTGGCTCTGTGTAAATTTCGGGTCGCGTGCCGGGCCTGTTAAATGTATACGGTTATTTTATGTCCTAGATACGAATATGTATATATTTGGATGTGGGTTGTGGTGGAATTATTTAATATCTCGTTTAACGGCTATTTTCTATAATGTATCAATGATTATGGATTGTTATGTCAGATTATGTGACAATAGATACACAAGATAGCAAATGTATCGTTAGGACATTGTAATCAAAGTAAATGCAAATAAATAGATTAGTCTGACTTTAGTAAGCAAAACAAGGTATATATAGAATATTGAAAACGGCCGTAAGTCAATTAACTTGATTAATACATTGTGATAGATTTCACTCTCTGAGTTACACAGACAATCAGTAGACACATATTTCATTGTTCCAACAATGAGTGAAATGGCTGAAGACGTAAGTTTACTTTCTCTAGTCTCTCATCCTACAACATAATGAAAACCAGGTCAGTACTAATTCCTTACTTTCTTGAATACTAAAACCTAAAAATCGGGCTCTAAAACTTCCAGCTCCAATTCACGCTAACACCTCGTATCTTCGTTCAAAGAAACATTTCGCCTAGAGTCTAGACTATACTAACCTTGTTTGAATGACAAAATATTTGAACTACTATCGGCTCAAAGACGCCAGAGGATATTGGAACTTATCCAGTGAGTAATAAGGTGTCATATTGCTACTCACGCTGCCTCATTGATGATCTGTCCCTTAGGGTCTCTCCACTGCGGCTGCGTGACGAGGGCTGGATCGGACGCGTCGGCCTGACAAGTGAGCACCACTGACTTGCCCACCGCGACCGTTTGCTGCTTCTGCATCGGGAATATCCTGAGATTCTGCGCTGAACATCCTGAGAAAGAAGTGGAAGGTTAATGCTTGATTTAAGGGTAGGCAATAATGCCGTTATATCTGTACAAAAGTTTTAGGTGACACTTTTCCAATCAAATTCATAATACATTTACATAGCAAATAAAATTTCAGTTTTATCCAATATAATATTGCTTCAATTTATGATAATAAGTAAAAAGTAGTATAAAAAATGTATACCTATTTATACCTACAATTTTCTTTGAACTTCGTAGTCATAGGCGGAAGCCTAGCTACTAGGCTACGTAGCATTATGAGTGAAACCACGGGACATAGCTATCCACAATATACTAAATAAACATACCTCATAAGTCCTAACTCTAACGTTCCTTAAATTAATTCCACTCTAAACATGCACAATGCCTTAATAAACCGACATTGACCATCATAAAGTTTCACTTCTTGAGATAGTTGCAATTAAACAAGCCATTCAAAATGTTTACGTGGAATATTTATTCCAAACTGAGGGTAGGACGGGTGAGGGCAGTGGTTGTGGGTCTCTTTAATTAAGTCACCGCAATTTATTCGAAAGCACGTGACATTGTTACTTGTTCTTACAAACTTTTGAAGTTTTGGGTCCCATATGTTATGAAAAGCGACTAATGTGCCTACGTTGTGAGAAGTTTACGTTGTGTTTTTTCTTTAAGAGGAAAGTTCTGAAATCTTTCTTATTTTGAAAGTTCGTGCAATCTTCTCAATATGTTCTTTGAATTCTAAATGTGTATCACAAGACGTACTTATATTGATAACAATTTATTAAAATCCACGTCATCGCTGTAAAATTTAATTTACAATATAAACTAGAAAACTAATGTACATAAGTTTTCACGAATGTATACATAAATATTCATGATAAATTATTATCTGGAAACTAATAACCACAATGTTATCATAATGATTTTCCAGTCGTAACCCAAACCCATTGCACTAGACACTGCTATTCACTACGCATAATAAATCGACAATGTATGAATTACAGTTTACTTTTAGCAATTTAAACACCCAAAGTATACACAAGAATACACCATCTGGTTCGAAACATAGATATAGATATGTTATCCATGGGGGAGGATCATGGAATTTTTTACTACTTTTTAAGTATGCAGACCACGTCGGACCCTCACTTGCTCCGGACGAAATGCGTTACATTTTTATACGTTCTATCCATCTTGAGTGAAAGCAGGTTTGTGAGATTTTTGCAACAGACATAATACAAGGTATAAATTTGAAGAGTCAGGGTTTTATGGACATAAATAATAAATGTGATCTTCTCGGATTGTGCTACTAAAGAAGATGATCGTGTACACATAATTTAGTGGGTTATTTTGAAAAAACACTGTTGATTTTCAAAATATAATCAATATGTGAATTGCATTTATTAAAATAATTTAAAGAGCAAAAACATTTTACGTATGTAATTAAACTTCCAAAATTATATGACTCATCAAAATATGCACACGAAAACGTTGATTTTAGGAAATCTATACAGAAATGCACCTCATGTTTTTCAAAGGCTTTTCACAGTATGTCATAAACACCTCTATCCCGTTTGAAAAGCATAGTCTCAATTATCAGCCCATTCTCGAACAAAAATACGTCACAAACAAGACTTTTTATCCCCGAATTCTATTCAAAGTTCCTCAAATTACATCAACATGAAGGGACTGTGGACAAATTCTCTAGCGAGGGGACCGGCGGTGGATTAAAGGGTTTGTGGCATCGCTTCATAACTAGTCATTGTATCCCGCGTGGTTTTGTATTACCAATTACGTTCATTCAGAGTAACAAGGCGCGAGGATTTGCGTATAAATTCATTAACTATAATGAGTGACATTAAATGCCGTATTGTTTTGCTTTGTTGTTTTAAACAACCGCATATATCTCCATTATCCAGCGCCACCAAAATAAACTTTTAAGTATAACACATTTTATTTAATAAAAACACATAATTATGTATCCCACTTCTGATCACTCAATAACACTACATTAATGTAATAACTACGGATTGAACCTTCAATATAGATTTCCTTAATCGAAAACATGGCACAAATCCCATAAATGGAATCAGACAGTGCTATTCTATACCCTCACCTATGTTATCTCAAACCGTTTTCAAGTCACCTCTGACTTTTCCAACAATGGCCAATCGTATATGAAGTGAAACGAACCGGAACAGTTTCAGGTCTACTGAAGACGTCCCGGCGTCCCATTGGAAATCAGTACGACCACGACGTGGGTCTTTACAACACCCCGTATGTTGTTTTTTAAGAGATTGAAATAATGAAAGATAAAATTTACGAGTATCAGAAAATTATTACATTGAGTTTACTAATACATGAACGATTACCACTTAAATGTTTTTCTCTAAAAGTTTTATTTATAGTTCTGTAGTCCTTATTGTTCTTTACAAAATCACTAAAAGCAGTTCAATATAGTCCGTAGTTCAACCTCGTCGAACCATTGTTCTATTAAAATGATAAGTAAAATACAGGCAACTTTATAATGACAACCGATTCGCTGTAAACGTAGTTGGAGAGACTTGCCAAGTGCCTTCAGTCATTATAACGGGAAGTATTTGTTCCACCGTCAGAGCACGTTTGTAAAACAATATACATTGCAAATAGACTTTGATTAATCGCTTCGGCATTATTTCCCAATTAAGCGCTTACCCTCGCGATTCGAAGACGTCGCCTGAGGGAACTAGTACCTCCCCTTCACAAACGAAGGCTGGAAATCTGTAGTATTAACGCTTAGACGTGGATTAGAACACAAAGGTAGAACATAATCCACAATCTGACGAAAATGAATAGGTATGTTCGTGTCACTGTAAGCTTGTGAATTAGAACAACACTCGGTTAGCACAAACATTGTGAAATGTTTGCGACGCAACAATGATGTGTTAGGAATTAGTTCCCTCATTCAAAAACCCGGATCAAAATCAGAATTGTGTATTCCGAATTTTCATTTTCATTTTGTTTACTTAAATTAACATTCACATTTTAATTAAATGTCTTAAGAAAAACACAATTAAAACTTTAAAATAGTGTAAATAATATCTAAAAAAGGCCGGCAAAGCACCTATGACAGTGTTTCAGGTGTTCATAGGCGTCGGCGATCACATAACATCAGGTGGCCCACTATAGCTCTTTTCCCTGCTCTGCAATAAAATAAAAAAAAAATATTCAAAACTAAAAAGTACACATCTTGCAACAAATGGAAACACGAACTTGATATTTAAAGCACTAATAGTAAACGATATCATGATGTTAGAAAAACACAGGCTTATAGAATTATAAATTGATTAACATTATAACTGGAAAATACCAATATAATGTGTGCATTTGCACTCTACTCTCCGGGGACACTTTGTAATTGAATCGATGCGGTTTCCTTTGTTAAGGTCAGGTGGTTATGATATTTCCGATACGCTTATTATACAAGTTTTAACTAAATGTCCAAAGCATTATTTTATAGTTGTACTAGCATTATAACTACATTTAATGCACCACTTTATCCAATAATTTAAACTGCTATTATTTTCTGTCTTCGAGGTCGCCTGGAAGAAATCGCTTAGTAACGGATAAGACTGCCTATATTGTCTTTATTTTATTTCTGTGTTTTTGTTTACTTTCATTTTTGCGTGCAATAAAGTTATTTTCATTAACAATATAGCAATATAATCAACGAAAGCTAATCGAATCAAATCGGTAATCAAGGTTTTGTAAAAGGTCCGTCAAAGCAAATGAACAATAATTTACTTTCCGACGACCACATAAAACATACACAATCAGCCTCACCCTACTTGACACGAGATTCCATCCTGAAAAGGTCGTAATTGAGGGAAATGAGATAAATTGCGTTGTGGAGCGAAGGGGCCGTGTGTGAATGTTTGAAGTCTGGCCAAAGGACGCTTTCAGCTATGAATTAATAAGAAATAATACCAGTTATGCCTCGCTTCAAAAGGATACGTCAAATGTTTCGGAATTATGAATTTCATACACATGCCTAGTATATTTTAATCTTATAATTATGAGAATATCCGAATGAAGAGACGTTTGTTTTTCTCATTCTGTATCACTACCAACAGATTTAAAACTGTTGGTAGTGAAAGAGAGTAGTAGAGTTTTTAGAAAATACGTATAGCGTCCTTGCGAATATAACATAGCTAATGACCATTGGCTGAGGATTAAAAGCGATATAGAATGTATTCAATTTATTACAAATTTTTAAACATGCAGAAAAATTGCACTAATCCAATGATATAACAGCTGTTTGTGAATCGCCATAAAGGAGCAATTACGGGCAATGAGAACCATTTCAGCGTTGCAATAAATTTTCTTTTTACTAACTACGCGTCCGAGCCTCCCCTATACCTTCATTATCAGTTTAGCAGGAGGACCCTCCATAAAGAAAACAAAAAAGACCGTTCTTAAAATTCAGTTGAGTACAGGGGCGTAACGAAGAACACTTAAAACAATAGCAAAATACGTGGGGGCAGGACCGGCGCTCTCCACTCGAGCACTCTTTATATGTGCTGAATTGAGGAGATTTTCCTTGAAAAATGTTGTACGTTGCACTTCGTTAAACATATTTTGACTTTGAATTGTTAATTATAAGACACGATAAGGAGTATAACGTGGTAGCGAGTTGTTTGTTAATAGGTTTCACTTCTTCGATAAAAACACTGTCTTACTCTTTGCTAAAGAATCTTTAAAATTTTGCGTTCACATTAATTGAAATCTTTTTAAGAATAACGAAACCTAGTATTTTATTGATTGTATTTCTGCGGTCAGTCAAATGTTTTAAAGGTATCTGTTTTGCGGTTTTCTAAAATGGAGGACACAACATCCAATCTCTAATCTCCCATTCCCAATATTTCTTATAACCGTGTGCCTAATCAACGATCGGTCTAAATTAGTTTTGTTTACCAATAGTCCCCTTTAAAATTGGCGAATAGCTGGTGAATTGATCCAATTTCACCCCTGTCTACCCGCCATTAATTACACCGTGATGCGCCTAAGCCCACGACTTGGTTTATGGCCCACAAACAAACCGACATCATTGCACCCCGCCTGTAAATTACAATTCCAATTCGCATTCTTTGTTGTGAAATATAAAATTGCAGACTTGTTAATCCCTTAAATTAATTTACGTTAAACAAAATTGAAATAATATTTTCTTCTTTTATATCTTACAAATATCACGTGGTTTAAAAGCTATAATTATGGGCTCTGGGATCGGTTTATGGTCACTCCGCCTGAAATATAATATAGCAGACTTGTTAATCTCTTAGACACATTTTACGCTATTTCCTTCCGATATATTTTACAGATATTTCATTAGTTCATATGTTATAATTACAGCGTGCTGCGTCTAAGCCCACGATTTGGTGTTGTTATCCTTATTAATTTTAACGTCAGGACAATGTAATGTTTTGTTGATATTATCTACTAAAAAATTCATATGCGTTGCGAACACAATATCGCAATTTTAGTTGTTCCATATTTGTATTACCTATATAAAAATTGAAACGGGACCTATACCTGTATGCCTTCGAATTGGTGTATAGTTTGGAAACAACCTAAATATAGACTCCCTGTTTTACAATTACAATTCAAGTGTGTGTGTGTGTGTTGTAAAAATTTTATTATAGTTTTAAAGTATGTACACGATCATTATGTTAATTGGCATAAAAACATTCTAATATTTTCATACGTGGAAACATCACAATGTTGAAAAGAGTAATTATTGAGTTTTTGCCGGTATCTTCTCGATAAAATCGACTTTCCGAGCCGGTTGTAAATTGAAAAATAACTATTCATCAAGTGCTTCGCAAAAAGTTTACATGAATAAAATATTTTCTTTTTTATTCTATTCTACAAATAAATTATCTTAAAGGAACCAAAAGGTTTCCCAAAACCGTATATAAAAAAAAATTAAATCATACATGTAAATCAAAGCTTCTAATATTTTCGTTCATGACATCACAAACCAAATTGCAAGTCCGGAAGCAAGTCCTCGAGATGAATCAACGGGCAATCGACTCGAGGTCGGTGAATAAATTGTCACCTACGTACTTTACTGAAGCACATTGTATCTGAGTGCATTTTGATGGTACTGAGAATCTGAAGATAGTATGCTTGACTATTGACTATTATTCATAAATAGCGACCCGCCCCGTCTTCGCACGGGTGCAATGCTGATACTAAATACACTACAGAAAAACTGTGAACGTTGTACATAAAAATTACTAAATTGTTTTGATAAAAGAAAATTGATAATTAACGACATCACATTCATTAGAAACCTCAAAAAAACAGTATTTCTTTACTATTTAATGGAAGTTATAATACATATAAACCTTCCTCTTGAATCACTCCATCTATTAAAAAAAACCGTATCAAAATAGCGTAGTTTTAAAGTTTTAAGCATACAAAGGGACATAGGAAAACGCGTTTTTTACGATGTAGTGATGATGATAGTGAATGCACATAAATATAGCGTATTCAAAAACTTTTGTGTTTTACTTAAGGAAAGCAATAGCGCGGACCTTATGCAAAAAAATCTTTATACTTTATACAATCTCTGTCAAACTTTGGACACTAAATGGGACTAATAATTTCCAACATTCTACGCTTTTTTCTACCGTTCATAAAGGAAGTGAAAAGTTGAGTTGTTCATTTTACAGTGTGCTCTGTAACTTTTTGAAAAATCTGTACTTGATGTGTTCAAATATGGAGCTAAATTGAAAATTTCATACTTTTATTTCTATTACATATTTATTAAAGACGTTGTTGGTAGTTGTGGTTGCATCTTTGACTACATCTTGGACTCTATTCCCGGGTAGGGGTGAAAAGAAAATGTTTTTGAAATTTAAAAAAAATCTTAGTAGCAGCACTGAGTCCAGAAGTTGGCGGTGTTCGAATACCCCCATGCCTCGGGGAACACGTAAAGCGTCAGTCCTGTGCCTGTTCTCTCCGGTCGTGTCGGTCTGCCGTCCCATAAGATTATGAGAGTGAAGAAATAGAGAGTGCACCTGTGTTTGCGCACTTACTTTTGTACTATAATATCTCCTGCGTACCTAGTCTCTGTCGAAACTGGCCATCGGTAATATTATGGAGTATATTTGAATATTTTTAATATTAATTTATAATTCAATTAACTACTAACTAAGAACTGAATTAAAGTACGCATACGTAAGAATTGTAATAGTATTAGCTAGCTTAGTGGTTGGCATGCTGCCTGCTGCACCAATATTAACGTTTCTAGATCTGCATTTCGCTATTAAGTGAATACTGTCGCAAATGTATTTTTTAATCTTTCGACTAAAAAGTCGCGATATTATAAACATATACGCGATAAAATACCATGATATATATAGATACCTAAAAAAAATACCTAAAAATTTTCCCGTGTAGGATTTAAAATCTCATTAAAACATTGTTGCTTGTAATAAATAATACATAGCATTAAAATCCAAGATATAAAACAAGCAAAAGGAGGTCTTATCATTCGGCAGCGATCTCTACCTGACTACTCATACAATAAATAGAGAGTATCATCTACAGTAATATTACAAAGACAAAAGATTTTATTTTTTGTTTGTTTGTTTGAATTGAATATACCCCAAAATTAGTAAACCAATTTAAAAATATATTTTACCATTGTAATACTACATTGTTCATGAACATAGGCTATATAAAATTATGCTAAAGTTCGATTCTTTAGCACGGAGCAGCTAGTAAAAAAGAAATAGGTAAGTGAGAAAAAGTAAAGAGTTACGGAAAATTACATGAATATTGGATATACAAAAAAAATATTCAATTCAGAAAAGCCATTTCAAATTGGTCATCGTTAAATACTGAAGCATTTTACTCGTTTCTCGTAATTTAATTATTGGGATGGTTACGGTAAAGAACAACTAATAAATTATATTACGAACATAAAATTTCCTGTTGCCGACTTTGGCTTATTTCAGAGAAGCCCCTTATTTAAATTTTCATGTGACTCTGATGCCAACGGTAAGCTTTTACGTTTAAACGTTTAACAGAAAATTCAATTAATATAGGTACATGATATGCTATAATTTATACAGATATTTATCTTTTTTAATATAATTTCAGTTTCATCGATTAGTAATATTTATATTTCGTTCCAAAGTTATTTCGATATTATAATTAATTACGTCAAAATCCTTCAGAAAGTGAAATAAAGAAAATAGGTATTATTTTTTAATAAATTAATTAAAATTAATTTCAAAAAGTAATATTATCGTTCATTTCATTTAATTGTTTAAATATAGAAAATGAATGTACTAAACATGTCATTAAATAAAAAATCCAATTGTAGTTTCGTGCCGTGTTTTGTTTATTTAATTAGATTTATATCCCTACTCCCTACTAGCTACAAATGCGAAATGAACTCTGTCTGTCTATTTTTTCCTCAAGTCTAAACCATTGAACTAATTTGGATGAAATTACAGAGATAGTTTCGGACCAGGGAAAGAGCATGAAAATTTTATACCGAAAATCCCACGAAGACGGGAAATAAAGAACACAACTATTTATCAATAAAGTTGTATACTGTGCGTTATAGCTTTTTTATTTAATCGTTTTGCAAAATACTAAATGGACAAAGCTTATGGTGGGTCACTTTTAACACTGTTACTTTGACAAATAAAGTGGATAAACATTGATGTATTTTGTACATCATTTTCAGAGCACTAAACGAGCTAACTGATGGCGGGTCCAAAAATCATTGAACGTACAATTTATCTGAAGGTAAATCACTGACGTTATTAATGATTTGTATTCCGTGCATCGCGCCTCTGTCTGCCAGATTAATTATCATCCTCCCCTCATGTTTGCGAATAAGGTGCTGAGTTTGCAGTGCTGTGTTTTTGTTAACTTTGATGTTAAATGAGATCTTTGAAATTTACACGTTTAATTTCATTAAAAATTTCGCCTGTGTTCACAATATTTTATGTTCCTTAATGAGACAGACATTAAAGGTCGAAAATATTATTCGATATTATACGTTTATAATAATTAAACCATCAAATATCATTATAGGCTCACCGTACCACCGTAGTGTCCTTGACATTAATTTATTTATTGTAGTAATTAAAATTTCTAACATACGTATATATCTTTTAAACAATTTGAATTGGTAACTCGTAGACTTAACAGAAGCGGTATAACATCGCCATAGCGATATACGCGACCATGCGAAAAATATTGCTATATATCCTCATAAATTAAAAATAACAAATCCAAAAAGCTATCATTAATAGTTATCTTTATCTTTGTTACGGCTCAAAACAAACACAGATACACAAAGCCTACGCGATCCGGCTGGATCACGCACTGTACACAAACACGGGTCGAACGTGACACATGACGAACTTAAAATATTACCTAAATGCATTACTTCGCTAACAAAGCGTTATCTTTAATCTCGTGCGAACTAATATTTGTCGATCGATACCGAGTTATAAATTCATCCACGAAGTCGCGCCGCACTATTTTTCTCAGTTGACAGTAGGTATATGCATGGAAAGTTCCGCTTGTGTGAGGTTCTATAGGTTCACACTCATTATCCGTTGTGTACATGCACACTAGAATACATAGACTAATCAGGACAAAGTATTGTGATCATAGTAAAATATTTCTAAATTCAAAAATTGGGGGCGCGTCGTCGTAAACGGCACTATCTATAATTCCCCGTTTAATATTACTGTCATTGTAGAACGTTTTGACTTTAAATAAATATTTAAAGAACTAAGAGCCGATTATTCTAGCAAGGACGTTTAAGTTAATTTCAACAAGGAGAATAATAACTCCATTCACATCATAAACCAAATGTGAACGACGCGTGTAAGAGCTCTTCCCACAATATAATACCGCCAAAGACGTTTCCAACGACATTAACTAATATACAACAACGTGAAACCATCCGAAACCGCTTATTGCGAATTGTATTACAAACAGCCCGCGGCGTATAGAAAGAAATGAACCCTTGAGATAAGGCGCGACTTATCAACTTGTCACAGGCTAAAGATGAAAATGTCAAACAAACTTGGAAACAATTTATCAAGTTCTCGTTTTTCGACAAGTCACAAACACTAGCACATTTTGTTTTGAAATCAGTGACTTGAAAAATGCACAATAAAAAAAATAACAACCTTTGCTATTCCTCTACTATACTAACTAAGCTCCACGGTCTTACCCACGTATATCTCCCTTTCCCGTAGGATTTACCTACGTAGTTCCTCGGACTTCAAAGTATCTCTGTACAAAATGTTCATCATAAATGCTTACACATCAACTACATAGTCTATATCTTAACACGTTATTTTTCTTTTCTATGCGCTATTACCTAGTTTTTACGGAAGCCTAATTCATTTAAGCTACTCCATTCGACCCATTTTCACATCGATATCCATTATATGCGATTTAAAACCAACATTAACCCCGTAAGCGCTGCATCTATATGCAGATCTTAGGTTATTTCAATTCCAAATGTATAACCTCGCTCCAGGCACCGTAATACCATAATGCGTGGGGTAACTGAAAAGTGGCGAAGCCGAATAATTTTCCAATTATATTTCCCTTCCAATTTTCCAAGGTGTCGCTTGCGGCTCTCGTCAAATGCAGCCCCGCGTTATAATAACCCACAATTTTATCCGCTACCCTCAATTTTAACACTATCGTAATAAGGTCGGAAATAAGACGTTCCGAGCCAAAGCCAGGTACACGAAAATGCAATTACCTTACTTGGATAGTTCGATAGATTAATCATTTGTCTTATTTTTTTACGTGTAATAAGATATATTAATAATGCAACAAAATAATATTATGATAACTTTGATTACGTGGGAAATATCCGATACCGTTTTTCGAATGAATTTCTCTTTATACAGACGAAATAAATTTCATACATTATACATTCTGTTACTCAAACGAAATATTAAAAAATTGCCTTCATTTCCTGACTCAAGCGTGTCATCAAAATTAATTCACTTCGATAAATAATAACTTCGAACAGCAATTCCGATGAGATATAATGATAATAACAGTAATTTTCTTCGAATGCTATTTTTTATAATAAAATTGCCCTACAATTTTCAGATTTCCCTTATTGAAATAAAGACGAATTTATTGAATTTTATCAATCAAATTTATAATAACATTGTTCATATTCGCCTTTGTTTTACTTAAATAATTTTTTTTTTCACAATCACAATTGTTTGTTGCGAATAAAATTACGTTTCATGGTTTCGTGACTTTGTTTCAAATGTATATTATTTTACTTCGCCAACAATAATGAACCATTATATTGATATAATAAAGTTTTTTTATTAAGGACACAAATCCTCGGGATTATTTATTCAGCGCAGAATCAAATATGGAATGAAATACCAATATCAACACAATAATCTGTGTTCCCGAATCGCTGAACAAAACTTCGTCTAATGAATGTAGGCGATCAAGCTTTCATGAAATTTAAATAAAGCACTCACGAAACGGATCGGATTCTCATCGACAAAGGTTATTCAGCTCATTAGTAAGCCTCCGGCGTTCTTTCAAATGAATTCTAATAAAGTTAATCGTAAATGGAGGTACTCGCCCCTTTTTTAATTTATTTGCGAAGCCCTTAAGCGATACTAGCTTTTATTGCTTTTTAAAGTGGGTCACTGAGTTGTATTGTTCGCTAATTCAATTAGACAAGATTCTATTTATATGTACACGATGCTGTTGATGAGCAAATCTATTGTTTTGAATCTGGAATTCCTTGAGCAAAAATATTATACTAGGTAAACAAACTCCATTCATAACTTTACAATGACAAGGAACTTTAAACGAAGAACAAAATTACTACAAATTTCAGTAATTTCTATTAATATTAACAACATGTCCTATCACAAATCATCATCAAGTAATTTAATATTATTGAATTGCAAACCGTTTTTGTGCTCACCAGTTGGCGATACTGGCGAGTGAGGTCCTGATTTGAGCTGAAATATTGCTTTCAAAATTTAGATATTAAGTCTAGCGTTGAAACTAAGTTTACTATTAAATAAAAATTAATATATCGAGAATGCACATGAACATGTATTGTATAATCATATTTTGTTTGGAAAAAAGGAAGAAACAAGTTTCCGAAAGAAAATCTGTCTCAAAGCAGCAGTTAGCAGCGGCGAATTCACACGATTTAGTCCTCATTCTATCAATAAGATATAACACAAATGGTATCATTGGAGCAAATAGATCAGGAATAACATTTAAAGTTACTACAACAACGTACAATATTCTAACACTTTGAAATAAACTAAAATTTTCAGCTACAAGGGTCTCCTTGCTACACGTGTCGACTCTCAAGAGACTCCAATAACGTTATCCTTCAGTCTCACATCACGAATACTGGGACAATACTACGTGGAACTGTAGGAATAAGATTTCTAAAAGTCGCGTCAGACGTATGATATTTTTCTTGAGAATAAACACGTGTAAATTACAGATAGATATAATATTTCAGTATTTTCATTTAGGCTTAAGTAGCGATTATAGATAGACGTTTAGGTTCGCAATAAAGCCTAAGACACACTTTTCATATGGACTTGTATATTATACCCTTTTGGGGTAAGACGCAGTTTGCGTGTGCAATCCAATGTTACCTTTTATATCCAAAAACCACTGGTCCGATTTTAAAGCAGTTTTCAGTGATGGGTTTTTAGATTGTACGGTAACGACTCGCCAGGGGGCGCTGCAGTCAATATTTTTTACCATTTATCTCCAAAATCACTGATCTGATTGGATACGATAAGTATAAATATGTTAGTTTTGAAAACCACCCACGACGGTAAAAACTAAAAAAGTGATTGAAAAAAGTAAAGTAATAATTTAAAAAGAAGGTAAGTAAATAATGTTTTTGACGAGAGAAAAAAAATCTGTCGGGGGCTTAACAAGTACATTTAACACTTTACATTTAACAAGTTATATGGGTCGACGTTTAAAGATATTTAAAGACCTCAACTGTGATTCTATTGCGATAAAATAAGTTGTTTAAAAGTATATAAGCATCCAGTCCTCCTCAGGTGGCCACATGTTATCCAATTTGTCACTGGAAACCTCCGGGGTGCACCCTTCGCACCACATTAACGTAACGCGAAGGAAATACAAGACATGTTACCTGATTTACGAATAACAAAGTTTGGGGACAAAATGGTAAAGCAAATCTTAATCTAATATATACATATCTCATATCTTATATAAACAAAGATGGGCTTGTTAAAACACTACAAACGCCAGAAATTTCGTAGGGAGATAGCTTAGGACTTGGAGAATATTACATAGGATTAATTAATTTTAATCCCACGGGATCTGACTATAAAAATTGGTAAAAACGCAGGACACAGCTAGTAAACTATAAAACTATTTTTTGTAATCGTTGATAATTCTATATGTATTCAGAGGATCACGAAAATATATCCATATGTTAAATAAAGGTTTGTTTTTTAATTTTGTTTTTAACAGACATCTTTGAAGACAACTAATCTAATAATATCAATTTAACACCTTAACGAAGCCACGTTCCTACCTAAATCAAACCGGAAATTTCATCATAAATAAATGAATTTTATGCGATTATTACCAACCCAATATCTGAAAACAAAGTGAGTTTTGAACTAGAAATTGTACCGCAGTTCCGAATGAAGTAACTTAATATCGTAAACGCTTGGATCAGCGGAGCGTGAGCCTTCGTTAACCATGGATGAAAAGGTATATTCCTTACTGTTGCTACTGTATATAATTATGCATTTAGTTGAGGATTCCAAATAAACACGACCTTCACCCATTTGATAACCAGGCGAAAATATACTTCAACAAATAAAATACATTTTTTTATGTTATAGCAGGCAAGCGGGGCATGCGGTTCACCTGATGTTATGTGACTGACCGCAGCCCATGAACATCTACTACAACAAGAAATGTCGCAAATGCCTTGCCATTTGTGAATATGTAGGGCACCTGTGTAGGTACCCTACAGGTATAGGGTTCCTAAAAAAGGTTCACGGCTATTACAATCTGCATATTTAAGATTACTAGTATAGTTTATAATTAGCAAGTTGTCACTTAATATTTTGTCATGTTGCTCAAAAAACTTCAAAGATGTACAGACGAAAATAGAAAAAATTGAAAAAGGATTGTACAATTTTAAATTGATATTTTTTGCAACGATTGGATTTGAAACATTTCCAGGAACTTCGATATTTCGAATATGCCAATCAAAGCATACCTTTTAGCGTGACATTCCGTTAATAAAAGATTTTGGTGCGAAAAAATGAGAAGGAGTTATTTTGATCTCAAACATTCTCGGTGTAAAAGTACAATGAAAGGTCTTATTACCAGGTAATAATATATGAATCAGATGAGCGTAGAAAGCGCTTCTGAGTCATGTTTTCGTGGAATTTTTATTTTTTGTTTCTCATTTGCAAACATATAAGATACGATTGCATCACTCATTAATACTGCAATATAAAACAATATGGGATCATCGAATTTATTTAAATTTAACCAAAAAATAAAAAAATCTATAATGAGTTAAAATAATATGCAATGAATGACAAAGTACTTACTTTATAAATTAAAGCTTAGGAATTGAAGCATATCTTAAGAAAGCGAGAGTATTGAAAAAATCTCACCTGTCTTCTCTAACGAAGAATATTTGTGAGGAAGTGGGGCAAAAAATGTGTAACGTGTAACAACTGTTGTACCGTGGGAGCTTGTAGGGCTTCCGGCGATAAGGGCATATTTTGCCGCTTATTTGTGCTTTGGGGAAACGCTTTTGGTTAATTAAAGGAGTGCTTGATGAAGGTTTATGGTCCGTTAAGCTTATTAAACATTAAAAATTCTACTACTATTATAAATGTGATAGATTGTCAATGGATGTTTGTTACTCTGTCACGAAAAACTACTGGATGGATTTGAATGAAACTTAGTATAGCTATGGGTTAGAATCCCGAATAACACTTACTATTCTACCTACTACTACTGTTTATACCGGTATTCCCACTGTATCAGCACTTACATGGGTGAAACCGCGGGACATAGCCATGGGATCATAGTAAAATCAATAAATAACATGAAATGCTTAAATCGTGTAAACCATTTCATTGCAAATAAGATCTATACTACACAATGAAGTTTGTGATTGAAGTAATATTAGTAAAATGAATTAGTTTCAAAAGTGTAGGTACTATGATTCAAAATATTGCACAATATAAATTTACTTCTTTATACACAACCGTTAATTATTAATAACGGTCCATTCAGTCATGACTAAATTTAATAAAATATTGACCCATACACAAATTACTCGTTAATGATTTAACTTCATCAAAAATAATTAAAAATAAATATTTTGCCTCGCACGTTGATAATATTAAACACAAAATCATTAACATGCAAATCAATTTAGTTCAATTAACATTCATAACCCGATCGCGTTTGACCTAATTAAATCGAAGTAGGAGTAACCGAATTTTAGCTGGAGATCTAATTAAATGATAATAAATTGGTGATTAATCGAATTCTCGAAAGTACATCACTATGGCTGTACTGATTATCGTTCGCATAATCCTGATTAACAACTACAGTCGCTTCGTTAGAATAATCGATAGTCGATAGTTTGTCAAGCTCTGTATGGAGGCAAATTAATTAGTATAGCAATATTTATTTTGGAATTGAGTGTAGTATTGAAGTGTTGGATTGTTTGGAGTCAATCACGAAGCGTTTTATGGGAGTGATTGGTATATTGTTTATATGATTACAAGGTATAACTTTCGCCCGCTTCATTTGCAATATATTCGGAGTCCAATTAAATGTACCATCTAAGCTAAGCCTATGTGTATACGAAACTTGAACAAAATCAGTTTAGTAGTTATGGCGTGATCGCCATAAATATATAAATATACAAATTTGTATAAACTTATCATATTTTTAAGATTTTTTTACTCGATGTTATATGTAGATATATAATACTCAAAGGTGACTGACTGACATAGTGACATACCAACGCAAAGTGCAAATCGCCCAAACATTTTTTTTTATAAGAATATCCTTTCTTTTGTATTTATTGTTTAAGTAATGTTGTATGTGCGATCTGTTGATGTACACTAAATAAATAAATAAATATATTAAAAGTTATTTAGTCATTTGTTAAAAATCATAACAAAAAATCGACGACTTGATTTTACACGGCGTATAGCTTCCCGATTTATAAAAATCCGAGATAAAAGCACGATAAAATAAAAGGACTGGCTTAATCTAATCCCCTCGAATATCCACGTCCTTCAAACATTTTTCAGAGACTGACGTAAAGTGTCCTTTGTAAAGATTTAGGGGCGGTTTGAGAGCACATTATAAATAATGTCAAGTGAATACTACGTGAAGTGCGCATTTTATGCAATCCTGTACTTTAAATATTAAGAAGGTACTTGTGTCAATGTGTCACGTAAGGTATCAAGGAACTATCACCTATTTTCAGGCTTCTAAATTTTAATACTATTAATCCCTGAGCAGGATAAAACTTTTTTACATTAAAGCACTTACTTACAAAATTCGTTTAAGTAAACTTGCTACTGCCTGTGACTTTGCTCGAGTTATATTTTGGATCTATAGATCAATAAAAGGATCAATAATGTGATACTATCATCTAATCAAGCTAATAAATGATCAGTATATGAAAGTTCATCAAAATGTGTTCAGTAGTTTTGACGTGATTGTCACACAAACATAACATTCACATTTACACTGTTAGTAGGATTTTCAAAATGTGGAATTGTGATGCAAGGAAAGTATTGCCAGCTTTTAAAAATATTTCATATTGCATATTTCTCCGCTAGGGAAAATGTATTAGAACTTTTCAAATGAGGTGGGTGCTTGCTCCAACGTGTAACGTATAAGGTTAACCCAATTTCCAGGATAAAGTTTTTATAAAACAAACTCTGTAGATTGTATTGAAGATAGTGAACAAAGGTAGGATCGTGCGTTACCTATTTGTATCAAATATCAGGTACCACTTAACGTAAATTATGTTTTTAGAAGAAAGCTGAGCCAGAAAAAAAAATAAATAAAATATTTAAAAAAAAAGACAATAAATTAGTATATATCAAACATGGAAATAACTAACTGTCCATCAAATTATATTATTTTTGCGTGTAAAAAAATACTTCCCGATTAAAGAACCTCCGGGGTTTTTAGGTAACCAGATTAAAAGAAGAATGTGCTTGATAACGTTAAAAATTAGTGTTGAATCACATTTATCTCTCCTTTGCATTTTCATCCTTTTTTAACATCTGTAAGCATCTGAAGTTACTTTTTAACAACTTACATTTCAGTGCATATCTAAACTCCGTTTAAAAAAATAATACGACATACATTTTACTTTAAAAGGAGCGTGTCAATGACATTAGTTTACACATAGAAAAGATAGTCCATAGAAAAGTTCACACAAAGTGCAGCTAATGTAATGTGACGGACATAAATATAATGTGTGCGAGCTTTATACGAGATAACACAAAAAGCTACTTACTCGAGTCTTCAAAGACATGTGTACTCGCCTTATCTTTTTATTCTAACTGTGTTTGTGGCACGCTTGGATTTACCTGGAATAAGAAAATTATTTATTAAGTGGTTTATAGTCTGTGTGTAGTCATCTTCAAGAAAACCTATTAAATAAGGATCTTTAAGTACGTTTATCTTTTAAGTTGTTTTACTTAGAATAACTTTTATTTATTTGCACGATCGTTTAATATTTGTATTCAAAGATTCAATACGACCTTTTTTAATTTTATAAAGAAACTTATACAGTTTTACTGCTCAGGGATTCAACGTTCAAATTGTATTTGACAGCATTACCTGATTGTATAGTTTCCAAAACAAAGGGTAAGGTTTATAATATGCATAAATTACACATGTTAATATTATATCAAGCTTCGATAATCGACTTAACGTTCATAATCTGAGCTCTAAAGCAAGCAAGCTCTCGCCGGGTATAGGCCGTTAAAGTCACATTACATAAATGCATAGACCGTCATAATTCATGCGTCACGAATTCAAAATGGCGGTCAAATAACACGGATGTCAGGTGACAAACTGCGGGTCCCGGCTCAGGCCCTGAACGATGTGCCTTCAACGTAAACATACTACACAATATTAAATCACAGGCTTTGTCCTACCCATCACTCAGGGCCATCCCCTTGTTTGCCCAAATTCAAATTAGATATAGTTCCTATATGTTAACGTCAGGTCATAATAGTTTGCTTTGGAGGTTTG
This sequence comes from Phoebis sennae, assembly GCA_001586405.1. Taxonomy (NCBI): domain Eukaryota; kingdom Metazoa; phylum Arthropoda; class Insecta; order Lepidoptera; family Pieridae; genus Phoebis; species Phoebis sennae. Next base: position 261,821 of record LQNK01000583.1, on the reverse strand, counting down.
TCTTAAGCCATTGACGTAATAATGGAGGTGTTTTGCTACGCCTCGAGCCCATTTCAAAGCAAATAGCATTTGTTTTGTACGTAAATTTGCTTGTACAGAACAAAACATACTACCATATAAAACATGTAAGACGAGAAAAAATATGTTTTTATACAAACGATTTAAAAACAATGTAAAAACGGGGAGCAGTTCGAAAAATATCACGTTCACTGTTTTCAATTAATTAAACTGCGAAACCGAAAATGTAGCGAAAACGTAAATATAGGTAATGGGGTGAGAACCTTCAAACAATCGTAAAAGAGATCGTATCCTATTTACTCAGAATACCCGCAAGGATGAACGTTTTACAACCCTTTTGTTCATTTATTTGAAGCACACACTTCCCAACCCTTTACTTGTATCGCAGATATAATTTTAATTTGAGCTAAGCTTTTCAATTTTGTTTCCTTGTCAAAACAATTCGCTAAAGTGCTGTTTAATGAGATTTTCACGGAATTCTCTTTATGTTGTAAAATTGAATGATTTGCTTGTAAAATAATTCATTTGACGATTTCCTAAAATATGAGCTCTTTATAGACAATTTATTCTTAGTATTATTAAATATTCGGCAAAATAAAGTTTAAATATTATCAAAATAATATTAAGTGAACATACATTGTTTAATTAAAATATAGGTATAGATTATACTGCTTCATATATGTTAACTAAATGAAATTTAAAATTTAAAAAGTTACCTCACTGTTAAATAATTTCATTAATCTTATTCGATTTTCCGTAAAATCAAAAGTCCTTTGAATTTTCAACAAGTGACAAAAGCGTCATCATTTAATTAATTTTGTAAATAAACCAAACAGGCTTATTCAGGCCACGTATCATGAAAAATCTACTAAGCGCATTTCGCTGAAAATTTTTACGTTATTTAAAAGATTAACAAGAACATTTTCACAATTCTATATTAACGAGGCAGCGGATTTCGTATCGCCGTGCAGATTAAAAAACCCTAAATGTTCCCGTTTTATGAAATAAATTCTAATAAAGTTAATTAAGCCGTCCGGCGACATTATCTCGTCTTCATTTTGCTGCTCCAAATTAAAACAAAGCCTCCCTCGGCGTTGTAAAAAGGAAAGTCATGTGACGATTTCAGTACACCTATGCAATTTTTTTATTATATTACAGTGAAATATGCACACATTTATATTCATTGACTTTGAGCTAAATTCTATATATTGCTTTATTTAAAACTCTGTATTATCCGTTTTTTGACAAATATAAATATAGAAACACTATATACATAAAAAGAAAATATAGTAAAAGTTTTTCGTAGAAAACGCCGGCCGCACTGCTAAAGAGGAATCTCTTTCAGGCAACCTGCTAGAAAAGGATTTGTGAGACGAATACGCAAAGGTGCAACACAAACACGAAAATAAACATATAAGAAGAAAAAAAATTAAAAAAATAACATTAACTAAAAAATTATAACAATTTCTACCTGAGAGCCTAAATAGACATCGGTAAATATCGGATTTAATAGTCTAGTAACTTTAAGCCGGTCTCATTAATAAATATTTGTAATATATTTTCAAATAATGTTTATACTTTTATCATTTAAAGGAACATTTGTGATTTTGTTTGTATGTTTGTAATGTTCACAAACAATAAATACTGGACCGATTTCAAAAATTCTTTCACATTTACGAAGCTGCTTCTTCAATTAGTGCCATAGGGTATATGCCATTATGTTAATACTAAACGATAAAATATCTATGTAACTACTAGACTTTTCTTTTAGTATAAAGCTCAAAATTAACCTATATTCATTAAAAATAATAAACCACGAAATTAGTACAATCTCCCCCTTTATAAGATTTCTTAAAAAAAGTAACTGATATCTAACTGCGATGAATCTTATGAACATCTGTGCATTGGAAAGTGAAAGATATATTATTACTGGTAATTTCAGTTAGTAAGAGTGAGATGGACTGAGGGGTAACTTAATCCGCCATTAATGACAACCTTTGCACCTGCGTGTAATACTCTACCGAAAATATTGCCTTTAAAATTGTAAGGGAGAAATGAAATCAAAAACTTCAACATTTAGGAAAAGTATAATATAATTTTGCGTAAAAATCATTGAAGCGAAGTAAAAGTTTGATAAAGCATTTTTCTCTTGAAGTCAACGCGTAAAAATAACTTAATATTTTGCACATTTGTTGGAATTTAACGTTAAAGGTCATGCCCTCATAAACACCCACAGTAATATTACGGATTGTTCAAGCTCATAACTCATAAGAACTCTCATAAAAATTTATTACGAACTACGTAGCACGTAGTAGGTAGTAAATTATTGTAGAATTAGTATCATTAGTGAAAAAAAAACATTACGTATCACCTGAAGACATACATTTAATGAAGCACAGACTTCTTTGACTACAAATCGAAGGGTAAGATTGAAAACAATGTTATTTTTATCAAAAACACCTAAGAGGCAGTCCTGAGTCAGGAAGTTCTCAGTGTAGGAGCATGCCCGTATCTTGAAAAGTACGCAACACCGTATAGTCAACACGCCAACACGCCTGATCTCTCACTGGTCGTAATAAGTCATAACCCATGATGGAAAATGTGACTTTGACTTTGAAAAGAAAAATTCGCACGCATACGTACTATGACCACATCATTGGTTCAGAGATAAGGCCCATAGCACACGGCGTATTTTATACGCACAGGCGACGCGCAGATGACGCGCGTATACGCGCTTCATACGAGATTTGAACGCAAACTTAAGCACACAATGCGGTCGTGAAACGTGCTTCTACTG
>LQNK01000583.1:236819-256916 GCA_001586405.1 Phoebis sennae | reverse complement strand
ATGTAAAAATAATAACATGTAAAGCTACTAACCCTATTTTCTAAGGTATTTTGTAATTACTAACAAATATTGGCAAGCAGCCTGAAATAAATTGATTTATTATTATTATTATTATTATTAATACTTTTTACTGAGAAATTCCTAAATTACAAAAGATTAATTACTATTTTCAAATCAGTACGCTATAATCCTTTATTTATTGTGCAAAGTTTCGTATTTTTGGCTTTGATTTTTGGGCTGGATTAAGCGATCTGCATACTGAACTGTACTTGGTATTATCTTGAGCTCTGCTTGTGTGAACTGGACTTTTTGCATATTTTGAACCGTTTAGCATGCCGGTACCCTACACATCGTTGTAATACGCTATTATGCATCTCATTTATGGAGTAACTCTATGCAATGATTACGCTGCCAACAATTTGTATCAAGAAAGGTACCCAAACGCTGAAAGATACCCTTATAATCGAGTATTTATTAATGTGCATCGAGCGTTTTCAGAGGTCGGTCTACCATCTGAAATCAAATCAATGATAAAAGATATGCACGACAAATAAAACGATCTTTTTTAAGCCGATTTCGTGCTTGTATTAATGCCGGTAGCAAGCAATTTTACATTTACTTTAATGTTAATAATGCAACAAATTAAATGTAAAATTGTTTGGTTTAATTCCTTCGACCTCTTTTAAAGAACAATTACTGTTTTGGCCTCATAGAAAAAGTTGATTAGTAAAAGTCGTTTTCATCTTTTTGCTCTTGCTTTACTCTTGCATAGACCTGTACGATTTTTATTGCTAGTTTTATAAAAGTATTTTACCATTTTATAATCTTGAATAGATGCGCCAACTTTTGATAAGACTTGCCATAGTGGTGACAATACATTTTTTTTACACCACAATGCATCAAAGTTGACTGAAAGTAAAAATCTTTCGAAATTTTAGAGAAAACTACAATTTCAATTGCTTTTTATGTAAAAACTACATGCATTTCGGGTATTTAAATGATTGTGGTGGATAGCAGTGCTACTTAAGTTTCCAATACAAAAGAAAAGTTAGAAATATTAGTAAAATTGTGGACATGGTAACAAAAAATGTCTTAGTAAGTGAAATTTTTTGAAGCAAATCAATTTTTTTTCATAACTTAAAAAATAAGTTAGATTGAATTTTTATTTTATTTTTCCTCAAGTAGTTATGAGTAGGCCCACCACCTGGTGCCGTATTATCGTTGAATTTTGGGACACCCTGTATATTGCTTTATTTAAAACTCTGTATTGTGCATTTTTTTGTACAAATATATATAGAGTGAAACACTATATATATAAATAGAAAATATAGTAAAAATTTTTCGTAGAAAGGACCGGCCTCATTGCTAAAAAGAAATCTCTTCCAGGCAACCTGGTTGGAAAGGATGTGTGAGACGAATACGCGAGGGTGCAACACAAACACGAAAATAAACATATAAGAAGAAAAAAAAATTAAAAAAATAACATTAACTAAAAAATTATAACAATTTCTACCTGAGGGCCTAAATAGACATCGGTAAATATCGGATTTAATGGTCTGGTAACTTTAAGCCGGTCTGTAATAAATATTTGTTGTTGTAATATATTTTCAAATAATGTTTATATTTTTATAATTATAGGAAAATTGGTGATTTTTTGTATGTTCTGTAATACTGGACTGATTTCAAAAATTCTTTCACTTTAACAAAGCTGCATCTTCAATTAGTGCCATAAGGTATATACCATTACGCTAATACTAAACGATAAAATATGTATGTAACTACTAGAAAGAAAGAATGAAAGAAAGAAAAAATTATTTACTTAATAATAAAGTACCACCACCGACATAAAAAAATAAAAATAAAATGAAAATAACAATATTAAATAAAAATAAACTTAATAACTATTTAACCTATTTTACTATGGTGCGGCTACTGCCGCACCATAGTAGTGATTTCCTTTTTACTTTAAGGGTACTCCCTTAAAGTAAAAAGGAAATCACTCAGCTTATGCTGCTGCGTGATAAACGCACACAGCACTGATTTTCTACTTTTTTTTTTAGTATACTAGTTATTTTTTTTAGTATATTAGTTATTTACTAGATTTTTCTTTTAGTATAAAGCTCAAAATTAACCTACATTCATTAAAAAAAATAAACCACGAAATTAGTACAATCTCCCCCTGTATAAGATTTCTTAAAAAAAGTAACTGATATCTAACTGCGATGAATCTTATGAACATCTGTGCATTGGAAAGAGAAAGATATATTATTACTGGTAATTTTAGTTTGTAAGAATGAGATGGACTGAGGGGTAACTTAATCCGCCATTAATGACAACCTTTGCACCTGCGTGTAATACTCTACCGAAAATATTGCCTTTAAAATTGTAAGGGAGAAATGAAATCAAAAACTTGAACATTTAGGAAAGTATAATATATTTTTGCGTAAAAATCATTGAAGCGAAGTAAAAGTTTGATAAAGCATTTTTCTCTTGAAGTCAACGCGTAAAAATAACTTCATATTTCACACATTTGTTGGAATTTAACGTTAAAGGTCATGCCCTCATAAACACCCACAGTAATATTACGGATTGTTCAAACTCATAACTCATAAGAACTCTCATAAAAATGTATTACAAACTACGAAGCACGTAGTAGGTAGTAAATTATTGTAGAATTAGTATCATTAGTGAAAAACTCAACTAGGGAGTGAAAAAAAACATTACGTAACACCTGAAAACATGCATTTAATGAAGTGAAAACTTTTTTGGCTACAGATCGAAGGGTCTCGGGTAAGATCGAAAACAATATTATTTTAATCAAAAAAATCATAGAAGCAGTCGTGAGTCAGGAAGTTGTCAGAGTAGGAGCATGCCCGTATCTCGAAAAGTACGTAACACCGCCTACAGTCAACACGCCAACTCGCCTGATTTCTCACTGGTCGTAATAAGTCATAACCCATGATAGTAAATAAAAGAAAAATTCGCACGCATACGTACTATGACCTCAGAGATTAGTGCGAACATTACAGCCAAGAGGTGGTATGTTCGATCCCCTCGAAGTCTCGGTCTAGCAGAGCATGCGACCTGCATCTTAATATTAATAAAAATTAATCAGTGGCACGGAACTAATGTACTGTAGTATCTTCTGTACACCTAGCTAATTTCTGTCTAGATACTCTAAACAATCATAATCTAATATTTTATGAAAGCCTAGCCCTCAACAATATATTATATATCTATCTCTATGATACTCACGCTATCTCTTTCATTAGCTTCCATCGGAGCGACATAACTATCTATTAGACCAAGAGACAAATTCGATTATCGTCGGAGTATTCGACGGTTAGAGATCTAATTTATGCCGAATATTAACATATGTAAGACATAGACATACAGATATAAATTGAAATAAACGGAATATCAGTATACTAAAAACTTAATAAGTAGACTCGTTTTTCATTTTATTTCTAACCGTTCTAGAAATGCTTAATTTTCTTGTGAAGGTCTTTTTAATCAGCAAAATTAAGTCACGTAGCAATGTTTCATTTATCAGATTCAAAAAAGTACAATTATCATTAGGAGTACAATATTTATAAAACGCAAACCGTATAAAGAGCTTACTGGTATTTTTCCTATAATTTCCACATTAAAATATTTGTTCGGATAAAGAAATTTATTTGACTTGTTACACACTTTTAGTCTAAGATATAAATTATTTGAAATCAGGTAAACTTTTATTTCAGCTTTCCAAACAAAAGCTGACTTTTAAACATGGAAATTATAACTTTTCATTCCCATTAATTTCAAATATTACTATGTAAAATGATGATAACGTGATATGCTGAAATTAATACCCAGATGAAAGTAGAGCAATTTTTAAAATAATTGTATAAAATAACCTCACAATCTATGAACTCAGCATAAATCGCTGTACTTTAAAATACCCAAGAAATTTCAAACTTCACTACCGTATTTAACAAAGTATAAGTAAAAACTGTAAAGACTTTTGTCTACTCAACGTAGCAATTATTCTTACGTCTGGAAAAGGACATTGTTATTATTTCGCTACAAAAGTTCCAGCTCCTTTAGAATGCCTTTTAAAGATTCAATATTGACTGTTACTTTAACGTAATTGAAGTCTCTTATCCAATAAAAGATACTGCTTCGATATTTGCGATGTATTTGAGAGTATGTATTTCCTCGGAATTGAGCAGCATATTGTATACCGTATAACAAACAGAAATGAAATACCAATGCTAAGTGAAAAAATTAATAAAGAAAACTTGAGCAAAACAGTCTTCTTAACAATTCAAATTTCTGACTTTATATGTACAGAGTTAAAATAACAACAAAACAATAATCTATACTGAAATCCGTTCTGAATATAACGTTTTATCATTTAATAAAAGTGACATAACACATTCTTACCTCACACATAATTTTCAGGCTAGTATCTATTCAAGTTCTAAAGAAAAAATTTACAATCACGAATTAAGGTCATAATAATCAATTAATAAACTTCATAGCAAAGCTATTAGCATCATCCAAATATCAATATAATCCTATATCTTTAATGTTCTGATGTAAATGAATATGTACTCGTATATTCTAAATGGAAAATAGTGCATTTAAACCGAATATAGATAAAATAATACTTATTTTGCAGACCTTAATACTCATCTCCCAGGAGAATTATTCGTTACTTTTAATTCCCAAAGTACGAAACCGACCTGTCACGTAAAACATCGCTACTCAAAAGGAAATAAAAATGTTATTTAAAATTACAAATAAACAAGTTAGATACGAACCGTAAACTCTCGAGGGTACGAAGTTGCCTCATCACGGTCTTGTCTAATCAAATGTACAGTTAAAACTTTTCCAATAAGCCGCCCCCATGCATGCCTTGACGAAAAACGAATCATGGACATCCAGAATACCAAGATTTCGTTAATTAACAGATCAGGAAGTAATATTGGTTTTTGGGTTTAAATGCACAATATTTTTTTGATTTATCAACCATTTTAATCTGACATATCTACTCTGCGATTAAAAGCATACATTTAACTTATTGAATTTATAAGGTTTTGACTGCTGTATTGTATTTATAACTGTATGCAATAAATCTACCCAATAGCTTCTATCTTTGACTATAATAAAAGTTTTGCTCAGTTTATCGAGTTCTACAAGAATCCATTAACCTTTCTTGGTTACCCTTCCTTTAAAGGAATAACAGACGTATTCTTGCTCCGAAATTTTCTGAATTGCACCTAACCCCAGCTCCAAGACGCACCATTAAACTAATGAGATAAATCTTATTCTCTAGGTCGATTTTTAGCCCCAAGTAAGGGAACAAGTAATCTTTCAATCTCTTAATGACAGAACTCGCGGAGTTTCACGACAATTATCGCAGCAATTCGTTTTCGACAAGGGGATTGTAAAATCGTTCAGAAGATTAGAGGGTCAACCATATTAGGGATTAAGAGATTATATTGTGGCACCCTTTGGCCCAATATTTGATGTATTTTACGTTATGAACGTGTCAACTGGAAGTGGACGTATTGCGTCCCCCTTAAAGTAACGGGGTGTAATGAATGTTATAGCTTTTCGTAAGATCTTCAGGATAATCGGAGACACATCTCTGTCCCTTTGTTTTTTGTAGAATCCCATCAAAATCCCCAATTTAAGGGAGGTTAAACGATAGATTGTTTTAGATGGGAAAAGTCTATGACCAGTGGATTTCGCTATCAAGCGACACAGTTTATTTCCTTTTTACTTATAGGTTTGTACATTCAATAAGTATGTTCCATTATTTTTGTATCATTTTCTATGATTTTAATATGCTATAACATTTTATTACCCAAGAAATGAGACATAAAAGTAATAAAACTTAATTAATGTTGCCCGTAAAACTCAAAACCACAAGAACGCCTACATTCTTGTTAAAACATAAAATCTTAATTTTGTTTAGGTACAACAATAAAACAACGAAATATTATAATATCAATATCAAATTTGATATTAATTATAAGAGTACAGACTTAATTTCAAAGGATAAATGTTGTAAACCGAAACCTTATTTTTGTAGTAAATTTGAATTTACCAAAAGTATTGAAGTATAATACCGTTATTAAAACGTCTTCAGTTGTAAAACAAAAGAAATGGAAACGAAAAAATCTAATCCATTTCCCCGCAGATACATCACAAGATAATAAATGCCAAAGAAATATTCCTCTTGGGACTTATTTCAACATTTCTTATTAGGATTCTGTGGAAGCTAATATTCTTTCTTTCCGCACGTCTTGTTTTATATTGTGTGAATACTTGTTACCATTTTGTCTATGCCATTATGAATAAGTTTTGCGTTTGTTATTCAAAATGATGCGCAATACGTCTCATTAGTGGTGTTATTATCTAATCTTGTATGCATACGGTTTGCTGGTGAGGTTATCCTTTAAAATTTTATACACGTTTTTAATTTATTTGTTCCCATGTTTTGTGTATCAATTCAAATCATTGTGTTTGTATCAAGGTTAAAATAAAATCGAAATGCAAAACATACGTAAGTATTGAAATAAGGCGTAAAATTTTATTATCATTCTGCTCTAAATCAACTCCATCTATTTAGATCTCTATCAATCTATTTGGGTGTATACAGAGAAATAGCCGCCCAAACTATCGATACAATCAACGTAAGTAATTCCGAGCGTGACGAATACATACTCTATTTGCTCTCAATATCTGGGGGACATTTCCAGTACCATTTGAACGCCCCCACGTTACGCCAGCAATTTGCGTAAGTCATTCCAAGGGTGTAAGACCTTTCTTGCAACTCTTGACAAGCAAACTTAAATGACGCGTGACGCTCAAGTAAATTGCGTACTTTTTTATAAATAGCGAAATGTTTCATAATCAAATAGGGTATTTCTTATATTTCTGAACCGTTTATCAGATTTTTGTATTGTATCTGATGCAGAAAGGTCCACGGTCTATTTGAAGATATAGCTATCTATATCCAATCTATAGTTATCAATAGTTTCGTTAAATATGACTACGGTAAGTTGGACCTGTTTGATAAGAAATTTTTGTTTCTTTATTAATTAGCAAAATTTAATATAAATCGTCATGAATATTAAAAGATTTCAGTATGATAAAATAATTTTGAATTTTACAACTAGCAGAACTGAATCTAAGAAATTCTTCTAAAATGGCTAATGCAAATTTTTAAATCCACATTTCACAAATAATACAATTCATACTAAAATATATAAATTCCTATCAGTCTATCGTCACATAGCATACTAGAATAGACCGAGACCAAATCGTGAGCAAATACATCGTACCCAGTAGTTATTTAGAACCGTACAAAGCGGTTGAAACAATGAGATGTTGGGATTAATTCGGTGTAAAAAGCTTTGAATTGTATACGAATTACAGATTAAGGCTTGCGGTTTGGGCTTTCACGCTTTATTTAGTATGGTTACTAGTTATTCTCGCTATGACTTGAACGTAAATTTTACAGTACAGTTAATGTTATTATTAGAAATGCTTCTTATAGGTTTTGATTTTAAAATAGCTTGCATACTACTAAAAGTTAGCTAAATCAAGCCTTACGTATACCTGACAATAACATCTCTAGAAATAACGTAGAGGGATTGTTTGCTTCAGTTTTAAAAGATCGAAAGATCACCAAGTATTTTCTTTCCGACATAATCATCGCCCAACTTTTTGTCGTATGGTTTCTTCAAATTAATATTTGTTTTAATAAACACATCGACAATTTTCAGCTAAATCATACAAACCAAGCTATTAGTGAGCAATTACTTTCAAAATCGGACAAAACACTAATGAAAGCTAAAAGCGAAACAAAAGTTACTATTACCGAATCCATTTGGCGCAGGTTCATTAAATAATTGTATTTAGTTCCCAGAGTTTTGGATGTGAATATTTAAATCCACAAAAGCTTTGCTAACCTGAAATAGCGCTGGAATTGAGAATTAGATATGGTTTGAGTATTGCATATAAACAGTTGTAATTATGTGTGCTGGTTTATTGTTTTTGTGTTTAGGAGTAAGAATTATTTTGTCACGTTTTTAATCTGTTGTAAAGCGTTGGTTTTGATAGTTAATAAAATGTTAAAATGTTTTAGATTATGCTAATAATGATTAATTATATGTTTTGCTATAATTAAAAATACAAGAGAATATGGATGAAATTGGATACACAAAAAAGCATGGAAGAAAGGATTTCTGATCTACTTATTTCTCTACTCACTCTCTCCTTTTTAGCCTATCTTCCATTAAAACATACAAATCCTTGTATATTGGCAAATTTTTGTAAGAGAAAAAAAATTGAATTTTTAATCACAAATTATCCGTATAAAAATAATGTAGAAATACTGAAAGATTATCATAAATGTAATTTTCATAGATCACCTAAAAATTCCATCCCTATTATTTTAATTTTCAAATTCACAAAATTACACCTTTATCCATAAAATTTGGACACAATATATGGAACTGTAATCCTCGCCATTTATCACGCAAAGTGTAACAATACCTCGTGTCATACGTAAGACGGCATTAATATGTGGCTATTTCCAGTAGTTAAGCTTTTTGGGTAGTCTAAAGCTTTAGAATTTATAAGCGGCAAGGTGTATTAATCCTATAATCGGGTTCTATGTTATTGATTACACATCGGGTGACTAATGTTGAAGTCCTGCGTCGGGTTGGAAAGAAGCGAGAACTAATGAAAATAGTTAAACAACGAAAAGTTTCATATCTAGGACACGTGCTTAGACACGAAAGGTACTCGCTTCTCCAACTGATTGTGATGGGAAAAATAGCGGGCAAAAGGGCAGTTGGGCGAAGGAAGAAGTCGTGGCTGCGTAACATCCGAGAGTGGACAGGAATCGCTAGCGCTGCAGAACTGTTCACCCTCGCTAAGGAACGAAAAAAGTATGCGGAGCTGACTGCCAACCTTTTTAGGTAATTCGTCAAGGTGTATTTATTGTATAATCGACTACATTATTATTTAAAAAATAAATGAAGATTACATATTTGAGTGGTTCATATACCTCTGAGTTTGCATTCGTTTTTTTAATATTTGGTTAATACAATAAAAGGGAAAGAATTTGAAATGAAGGTGTATTTTAAAACCTATACAATTTCTTTTTAATGTACAAGCCAGTTCTATTCAATAATTGATTAATATACTATTACATCAGTAACTTTCGAAAGCCACTCCTCCCAATAAGTGAGGAGAAATACAATCGATGCGTATATTAAATTCAGATATAAGTTCTAAGGAACAATGCAGCTTAACAAATGTTCAAAATAAAATCATATCAACTAAGTTATGGAGTTTAATTTGTTTAAAGTCCATGTTAAAGACTAAGTCATGGAGTTTAATTTCTTTGAAGTTCATGTTAAAGTTCATTCTTAGAAGCTAGAAAAAAAAATTAAAATTGATTCTCGTACAGGAATACAAAGCCAAGTATGAAAAGAAATTTAATTTCCCCGCTTAACTTTATTCTATTTCCTTAACGTTTGTTCCATAAGTTAATTTGTTTTCTTGTACAATAAACATAGGAAGGAGAATTGTTTTGTCACTACAAGATACTGATTTATTTTTCGTTACATGCATGAAGTTCCTTAGAACTTACAACTTCTAGGCTAGATCTTTAAAGTTGTGGCGTAAATTGAGTTTTCACATGTATTTTTTACAAATTTTACGTATTAATTTATTATACTTTTTGTAAAAATATTATGAGAAAAACAATTAATAAAAAGAAATGACATATTTAACGATTTTGTACAGAAAAGCGGCCTTATTGCTTTGAAGCAATTTCTTCCAGGTAAGTATTATATATATTTGTATTGTCTTAATAGTCACGAAATAAATTAAAATCGTAATTTTAAAAATATTTCAATTATCGCATTTATTTGCTATATCACGTTTTAGTTGATTGTTTTTTGATATACTTTTAAGTTTTTGTATCTATCTATCTTTTTGTACTACTTTATATTTAAAATTTGTGCAATGCAATAATGTATATGGTGAATTAAACTCCGACGATCTTAGTTCTGACCTAGCCTTTACTTAAGATAGGTTAAATACACAACGTTTCGAATAACGTTAACAACTAGAATCAAATTCTCACTGACACAGGGGCTGATCGAATTCCGTTACTTTGAACGTGATTACATGCCAAAATTACAAATCAAACCCAACCTAATTGGTGGTCGTACCATTTGCGTACCAAATAACTCTATTAGTGGTCTCGTGAGATGTAGATTAATCTCATGTTTACTAAATCTACAGGGCACAAATTAGTCATGTTGTCCCTTTCATGTGTCCGAATCTGATTACATATCAGATGCCAAATACAGGAATAAGACAGGTTAGGTTTATATCTATTACAAGAATAATCGAAAACCATTTGATACTATGTTTTTTTAAACGTAACGTGCCGAGATTTAAGATACGATACACAAATTAGTCGTACTATCTTATTCATGTATTAAGTCAGTTTCTGATGACCATTTCAGGGGATAAAACAAAAGATATTGATGTGCAATAGGAAAATTATTGAAAACTACGTAGTGTTACTTGCTAGCTTAAGATATATGGCAGTTAAATCAAGGAAGGACGACGTGTTTACCAAATCGACAGGACGCAAATTAGTTATGCTGTCCCATTCATGTATCCGAGACGTATTCGTGACCGCTGTCGATTACGTATCGAGTGACCGTGTCGTGTCGTGTGACGTGTCGGATAGGAATTAGACAGATTAGGTTTGTGGTTGACGGAGTAAAATTGAGTCAATCTTGTCGTGATTTCACGTTATACATTAATCAATTATTTGCATGTAACCTTAATTAATAAATAAATTATTATTATTATAATACCCCAAATAACCTTCTGCCACTTTGAATATCAACTTTGTTTACTAAAATAAATGTGTGATGCAATTAAAACCTTAATATTGTATAGTATTTTCTATGGAAAGAGCAAATGGGCATTAAAAGTCGCTTACAAGTGAATTTCCCATATCATAAAGAATGAAATTAACCTTAATATGCGACGCCTCAAATGTTTAATACAATTCTGTTAAGCTGTTCGAACTACTAGATTACAGTTATGTTAAAAATCATTTTAGTAACATTTCATACAAATGCTGAATAAGGATACAATTTGCATGGAACTAGAGGGATTATATTGCATAGATTTTTTATATTTGACTATTGTCATACAATAAATAAAATTACGATAGATAAAACATATGCTGTAACTAACGTAACGTAACGTACAACGGTTATCATTTGACTATTGAATTGACGTGTTTCAGGCATTGCGATGTTTCTCTATGTAATTTGTATTTACTCATACTCTGATGACACAATCTCACTATCAACTTATCAAGCTACGCCTTTAGGGCAGGTGTCATCCCGTCACAGAGATGTGACGTCGTGACGCGAGTAATGTCACCATTAGGGTGAGCGTAGCCAAATGATGTAGTACTAACGTGTGAATAAAATCTCTTTGATTATAGACCACAGGGAAGGAGGCAAATTGTTTCCCGAATTGAGAATATAAGATGGAACTAAATTGGTGTGATTCTTGAATACTTATTTAAAAAGTAATTTATATTTGTATACAGTAATTATGTTTTACTAATATTATTGACGTATCTTATGACTAGCTGAGCTCAGCGGTTTCACCTGCGTTTATAGGTATCTCGTTCCCGTAGGTTTTTCGGAATAAAAACTATCCTATGTCATTCTTATGGTTTCAAAGATTCTCTGTACAAAATTTTATCCAAATCGGTTCTGTTGTTTCGGAGCCTATTTAATACAAACAAACAAACAAATATTTCCTCTTTATCATATTAGTTTAAACAATTATTCATTAGGGCTCCGATGAAAAAATTTAAATGCCAAGCTATGGTATATGGTTTATATGACTTTTGGGCCTGTGTCATCACGTTGTTACTTGAGTAATGTCACCACTAGGCGGAGCGGAGCCAAGCGGATTACTAGCGGTCCTAACGTGAGAATCTAAACTTCCTAATGTTGACCACAGAGACAACAAATATTGCTTCTATGTTGAGTAGATATATGAATATAATTTCAATTCAGATTGTTTAAAATTTTGAACCTCTAATTAAAACTACTCGAATTTTAAATGATTTCAACGCGTCGTCAAAAAATATATGCCATTTCAGCTATCTTTTTACGTTGTATTAGTCTAACCTATTTCATCGGTCACTTCAATCAAGGGCTTAAAAAGCATATAATACAAATACATATTACGTATTCGTGCACGTTATGTATCCTTTATTTATTTTAATGCCAGGATTACCATCATCGAGAAGCTTGTACTCAGTTCAATGGAGCTTTTAGACGCAAACGTAAGGCTGGGTATCTCGATTTAAATTGGGTTTTGGCTTCAATGCATCTGTCAGTTACATTCCCTTACGATGCCTTTATAACATAACCCGCAGGATTTTATGATTCTTATAATAATATCTGACGGTAAAATTCGAACGTTTTCTATCTTACTTCCAAAAATATTATAAGATGAAGCTGCATCTGTCTGTGCGATTATTCTACGGTTTTTACCAATATGTATCATGGAATGTGGAAGAAAACTGGCGGGCGAATTTAGTTTACAAATAAAAGCAGATAACAAATAATACGAAATAAAAATTCCACGTATGAAGCGAATCCCAAGCGTTCTAAGAGAACGTCCGAAACCATTTGATTTACTTACAAGATTGCATTCTCTCAATTTAAAATCAAAGTCTGTGAGGCTAGCGTTGTTCGAGGTAAGAATATTTATTCCCGTATAGAGAATACGTTTTAAATTTATTTCTTTGTAAACTTAATCCTTTTTAATCTTGTAGAATCCACAAAACATATAAAAAGTTATAATATGTACATATACATCTTTTTTGTCATTCAGTCTAAATATTTTACAGAATTGAATGTAAATTGTACAACTAAATATATCAGGAATTGTACGGAAATTACTTTATAAAAAATAGTTTTGGGTAATCAGCACTTTTATTAGAATGTGCATCTGAGTCTGCGCACATACGTGTGCACTATAATATCTCCTGCGCAACTGGCAGATTTCTGTTGAGATTAGCCACCAAGACCGATATGGGTCGAGGAGGCATTATTATATACTTTTATACTTTGTAGAACCAACATATTTACTAGCATGTTTATGCCATAAACAAATTTCAGAATGTCAAACACGAAATATTTTAAACATGGCGTGTTGTCATATAAGGAATTTTATATTCCAACTCAATTTTCTCCCGACGCGTGCAAAATACGTGTCGAAAGTTTTTGACAAGCTTTTTCGCGCACCGCCAATATTTCATTTTATTTTTTACGACGAATCGGAAATTCTCAAATTATGTGCACCGGCGTTTGAATTTTTTTAGGTTTTTTTTTTGATGAAAATAAATGGAACTAGATTTTAGGATTTTGCTTTGACTGATAAAAAATATATAATAAAAATATAACCCGAAATAGTTTTTTAGAACATACTCGTAAAATTGCATTGCCTTGCATTTAATTAGTGAAAGAATCTGAATACATTTTGAGCTTCTGTCACACTGCACAGTTACTGATTAACGCTAGCGAAGCACTGGAGTGCGTAATGCTGATTTAGTCCAATTAACGCCAAGGAAGCATCACTATTCGGGATATTTCTGTAATATGATGAAATAGATGAGTTTTGCTTTCTATCAAAAAAGAAGTCCTATTTTTTTTTAGTGTATATTTGACCACGAATTTCTCGAAAACAAAAATGAAACGCACAAAAATATACTTCAAGTAAGAATCAACACAGAATTCATTAAAATTGGTTCAGCATTAGTTCAGCAATTTCAGAGATATGGGAAAATTAAGATAGCTACGTAGGTTGTAAAAATGTCGGTTCGATATTTTGGCAAAAAGTTTTTTTTTTTGTTAATTATTTTAGGTGAAACTCCATTCAAGTAACGGGATTTCTTCCAAATGGACAGTTCCTTGTCTAATCAACATGGACTTAAGTACATCAAACACAGCGCGGTAGTTAATTACAACCCGGCTTTCAAAGGCTCGACACAAACCCTAAATATGTTCGACTGAGTGTAGTGACCCTAAGATTGCGCTGATGTTTGTAAGTAAACTGGCCACGACCTGCGGATTCACCTATGTAACTTTTGATCCCGTTGCAATTCCAGTATTATAAGATCCTTAACTACGTAATCAAAATTTCATCACAATCGATTCCGTAGTTTTTACGTGAAACAGCCACAGACATATATAGTCATAGTTTATTTACAATTAAATTCTTTAAAATTTGAGGTATAATTTTTTGATTATGAGCAGAATTCGTTAAGATCTA
The DNA here is from genome assembly GCA_001586405.1 of Phoebis sennae. Classification (NCBI taxonomy): domain Eukaryota; kingdom Metazoa; phylum Arthropoda; class Insecta; order Lepidoptera; family Pieridae; genus Phoebis; species Phoebis sennae. Next base: position 242,513 of record LQNK01000583.1, on the reverse strand, counting down.
CAAGCTGTAGGAGCAACATAGCTTGATTTAAGAGTGGGGCATAAAAATTGAGTTCGACTTGTACTATGCAAAATGGCAGATTAATAAAAGGAAATTCGTAGCAAGGTGTGAACTATACCTACAAAAGTAGTAATAAACACGTACGTTCTCGATATTACAAAAATGCAGCAAACATTTTGTCCAAAAAACTCACTTTTGTCCTATTCAAAAACGCAACCAATTCACTTCCAAAATCGACCCATTTAAAATCAATTTACATCCTAAAACGTGAAACAAAACAGCGGGTTGCCGTTCAGTTGAGTTCGTAAAAAAGCAAATAAAGTTGAATAAATACAGGCTGTGTGAACATAAACACGTGAGCTTTCCCTAAACGCGTATTAATTTGCGACTTCGCAAATATTCTCGCATATCTTTTTGAGTTATGGACTTTTAAACCCGTTTATTTTATATTTGAAAGATAATAGTGCACTGTTGATAGATTTGTTCTATTATTGAAATCTATTAGTCGTACTATCTACAAAATCATTACTATATTTTACCGCGCTTTAAGTTACAGTTAGTTTAATTTAGAAAAAAAATACAAACAATATAAGTGTGCCTCTTACTACAAAACAAATAAATGTATACGCTGTTGAAATCAGATTTTTTTCAACCAAAAACACCTATAAAAAATAATAAAAAGAAAGAAGGAAAGAAATAATTAATAATAATTTTATCCGTTACCCCTAAAACAATTAAAACAAACATAAAAGCTCGTAAACCCCAAAATTGACTTTCACTTTCAGCGACATTCCAAAATAATGATTTAAAAAATACGGACCAATATTCGTAAGCCCCACTAAAATCAAATGGGCTCTTAAAAAATTCAATAGCCGACGACATCCTACACAATGGCTATATCGAATCCAAAATCACAAAGCGTTCAAAGGCCCTCGATACGTGTGCTAATAAAACCCGGATACGCGCCGGATGCGACCACAAACTCCAAACCCTTATAAAAATCCCACTACAAAAGGACCTATAAAATTTTAAGCTACGTCACTTTTTTGCGATCGCGAGTTTTAACGAGATTTTTTTCGTGTACATCGCGCGGTTCTGGTGTTGAAGGGTACTCGATGTGCTTTAGTGAATCTTCGATTTCTTGGGCTATTTTTTATATTGTGAAGGTGCTTTTGTTAAATACACCGACTAATAGAAACGACGTAAGTATTTTGCAAAGCAGGTAACGATAAAAACGAGTTCTCGATATTTAAGATATTTATAATATACAAAAGGAATTATACAATACCCTTATTTATAGGAAAACTCATAAACCACAAACTACAATACAACATCCGATAGTAGACGTAAATTACACCGTTATTTTGATGGGAGTCGCTTGCAACTTCAACTTCAGTAAGTAAATCAAATTGTGCCTATTTGTATACAGTACTTTAAATACAACAATACTGGAAGAAGCTTAAATCTTAAACATAGATATCGTCGGAAAAATATAGTCGTGTGAATTCTTAAGGACTTATAGGATTTCGATATTATGTGTAAATTTAAGAAAACCCTGATACACAGGCGTGTATCAGGGTGATGTTAATGTAGGTATGTTCAAAAGTGCAATATATTCCGTCATAAATTTATCGATTCTTCTGAAATTTCATCCATTTTCTCAATACATATTTTACATATAAGACTACATAATGGACACTGTGGTGTTTAACTAGACTGGTTGCCTTCCAAATTTTCTTTATACGTGCAGTATTTACATTTTACGAACGCAAAAAATGCATACACGTAAAAGTATATGACCAATTATAATTATTTAATATGACTATAACCAATTCCTATGAATCTCCGTAATCGATTTTTACGCCACAAAAATATATCTTTGCACTTTTATAGTTGTTCTTTGTTTGATAAAATTTTTATCTAAAATCGTAGTTTTAAGTTTCTAGAAAGTTCAATCACGGATTCGTGCGCTAATAATTCACCTTGAGGGAAAGTGAGATCGTATTTCTAAGTTTATCTTTTTTTATTGTGAGCACGACTTTACTGACTACGAATGACCAGTTTCCGTCAACTAATTCATAGTAATTATGTCCGGATGTGCGAAATTTCACTAATTGTATATGAACATCACATGAATAGAGCTAAAAATAGTTTTTATGTTCCGGCGTTCATAAATGATAATGCTGTTGGTATTTCGAATTAGACCGCATATTGAGTCTTAAAGAGATGAAGATCTTGAATAATTGTTTTAAACACATGTCCCAACGGTTTATTAAATATTTTTGTTAGGGGCAGTAACGGTGCATGCAGATAATGTTAAGTAATAACCGCTATCCATAAACACCAAGGAGAAAACTCTAACGTGGTTGTAGACTTGTGGATCTTACAGAAAATCCACATTAGAATCGACTGCTTGAATTATCGACGTCCGACATAACCCTGTTATGCTTAAGAGGCTTTTAATAGCATTTTCTCGTGTTTATCTTTTCGAATACTTTACAGCGAGCGAGGTCACGGGCGACTGCAATGTATACAATACGTCGGTTTAATAGTAATGTATAATACACCTTTGAACCATTGAATAAGGCTTTGAAATCCAAAATGTGAAGGGATAAAACTTCTAAAAATAAATCCTATATGTTCTGTGACGATCTAAGGCGCCCCACTAGGTCGATAAATTTCCCATATCCAACCGAGTCAAGTGCGGGCAACCCCAAGAAAACAAATTGACATATCAATGCTATCCGCCCAAGGTATTTGCAATTCAAAGAACTAGTCAATACCACGGCGGCGTATGGAGATAAGTGCATTTTGAGAAGGATCTGATTTATCAATAGATACGCTTCGAGCTATGTATTTTAATATCAGTACATGTTATGTTCGAGATATTCATGGTATTTATAGCTGAAGCGCCACGGACCGAGTTCTGATTTCAGTATATACGGTACATATTGTCCACCTGTGTGTAATATTCATCAATCATGAGTGTGTTTGAAATTCATATAAATCCAAACATTTTGTACAAATTTGGTCGCTCGATGTTACTTTTGTATTATAAGCCACCGCTATAATTTTAACATCACCGCATATTCATAAAATTGTTTTTCTTTTCTAAATATTTCCAAAAATCGTCGAAACAAATAAGGTGTATAAAATGAACTAAACAGTTAAAAAATTAAATTTATTTGTATGTTTAGTAATTAAATTCGTATTACTTAAATATTTTTTCAAATTGTTTTACATAATAAAAGTGATATAATAAAAGTATGATCGCTTAAAAACTTACGCCAGGCAAAAACTCAACTTACGCAATAATAAACGTTTTATAGCTTCAAATAACACACGAAATTTCAATTACATTTTACATCATCATTAAAAGTTTAAAGATTATAAAATTACGCTCTCGCATGACATAACTTTGGTTCTCACATGAAAATTCTGTATAAAATACTAACAAAAGCACATCTTACTATCTTACTAATATTATATTTTTGTGAGGATGTATGTATGTTTGTTACTTTTTCACGCTAAAACTACTGAACCGATTATGACGAAAATTGGTTTACATATAGGTAGGGGTTGTCACGGGATCAGAATTTAAACGGAACCGCGCGGCGCGGCTAGTTCTTCATTGTCATAACAACATTTCAAATTCAGTAAAACAAAATAATTAAATTTAGAATGACCTATGTTTTTCAATTACGACATATAACAATAGATAACAGAACAAGACTACGTAGTGCAAGAGCTAAGCAAGTCCTCAGGCAAGACCATAGAGAATTAAATAAATGATTTTCCTACATATATGGTACGAGTAAAGTGCATTAGCCGTGGACCCCCGATATGTTGCACCCTGCGGCGACACTGAACTTTGCGACAACTAAATTGTTATTTATTTGCTATAGCAAAACATTATTTTGTCCCCTGAAAGAAAAGCTGTTATTGTTTTTTTGTGGCACGTTTTAATCTCGTGAGTGTTTTGGCGAGAAAATATAATAAACTTAATTTTTTTAGGCAGTGGTTTGTGACTATACAGCCATGATAGCTGTCAATTACTTCGCCACAAATTGGACATATTTCATGACAGTTACGGGGTGAAATAAAAAAAATCAAAGATCGTTACCAACGAAAAATTTGTCTCATATAAATCGTGTAACGGAAACCCTACAAGAATGCTTTTGTGGTGACAGCTAAATTGTGCTCATATGGCACGCATTCACTCGTAAAGGTTCGAATGCATTACGAAAGTTCTCTTTGTCATAATGACGTCATCGCTTTGTTAAATGGTATAGTAAAAGAAAGACGTCTTATTTTAAAGCTGCATAGTAATTGTCCGAATACAAAACGTGATGAAGTATTATGTTACCCATACAGTCACAGTGTGATATTATAGTACCAGAAAAGCTTAAATAATTTCGTTCAAAACAAGTACAGATTGAATCACAAGATTTTTAACGGTCGTGAGAATTTTAGAAATAAAAAAAATCGGTTACACAAAGATGCAATTGAGTTATTTAATAGTGAATATTATTGCAACGATACTGTTTTACAGAAATTCCTATGAATAAAAGGAATATATTATTCGCGTTCCCTAATCAGGCAACACAAACCCAACATAGCATTACGTAATCGCACACATGTAGAAAAAGCACAATAGCACACATGTTTCACCGTATTTGATGTTATAACGACCCAAATCTTTAACATATTTCCCATTGTACCATATGAACTTATGAGATACATTAACGAATGTGGCCTCTATTATATTTTTTGCCTATTTTTATACGACGTTTATATCTTAACACATTTGTATTTTTAATTTAATTAGAAAGGGGTTAATGTTACATGTTATAGGATGTGAAGTGAGATAGTTAAATGTTTTATAGCTGCTTGTACTAAAAGTTAGTTGTTTGTTGTAAAAAATACCTAACAGGATTTACAAAGGTAGGTAAATTATGACGATTCAGAAAAATATATTTCATGTTGAGAAAAGTCCCTCGGTTTTCGAGATATTCCCTTCGGTATCTCAATGAAACATATACGCTTTATGCCACACCCTGTATGTATCTTACAGTAGAAAGAGACATATATTTCTGTCACAAAAATAAAGAAATTAGTATACAATACGCCACAACGAAACTGCCCGGCAGTCCCATACTTGGTGATTGAGTATTAATAAGAACCACAGGAAATAAATTCTTCGATATAAGTTATTGCTACTGTTAGTTCATACATCCATTACAGTGTGTTTGCGTTTATGATGCGCCACTGCACCCTGTCAGTCGGAGTCGGCGATCCGATCCGATTATGTTAATTAAGTCCCCCAATAAAGACATCGTTGAAAGCTCCGGCTGATTTTCATACACAAATATCCAAGCCTTTCTGCTTTCAATATTAAGGTGTATTTATTTTAATTATTGCATATGAAAATGTAACGTCAATATTAGCTATTAAATATGAAGAGTTATTACTGCCAGTGCATAATGTTAGGCTATAAAATATACGTTTAAAAATATGTTATGAAAAAAATTGAGTTTAATGAACGTTCACTAGAACAAACCCCATTGAGTGAAGCATGACGTAATCGATTTCAATCGAACGTTCAAATTTCAAAATAGAACCCGTTGTTTTTAATTTCATACAAACTCCGTTGTTCCACTTAGAAAAAATTAACGACGTTTTCAAATACAAGAA